>OVAP01005222.1:0-13341 GCA_900406295.1 Aurinia saxatilis | reverse complement strand
AACGATGGGTTCAAATAGCTTGAGTGACTATACTATAGAGTCACCCGCGTACGCAACCCAAAGCCATTCGAACCATCAACTTCTATATTTGGTTTGAGATTTTTATCATTTGCACTATTGGTTTTTTTTTTGTCACAATAATTTTGACAAGAAACTTACCTAGGGAATCTACGATTTTTATTTGTACACTCAAATTAATTTACTTAAGTTTAATTTGTGTTGCATTTGTCTAATACTGTCTTATCATATGCTCACGTATATTTCTGTTGCGCACAAATTTCATTGACCGGTGTAAGTGTATAACTACATGTTGCTAATATGCAGAGTTTGAAGTCTTTGAGTATGTTGGAGCATATTTTTGTTCGTGCTTTCAAACATATTGCAAGGAGTGTAATAATACATACTATTCAAACATTACTCGACAACCAGTATTTGATATTCTGTTAAAAGTATTTAGCGAAATTAAAAGACTTTTTTTTTTTCCTCTAATTTACATTCGATGTATAATAAATATAAATACAGATTGTATGGTTCGATCGACACATAACTGATATTTAGAACTTGAATATGTAAATTATTGTTCATCTATTGTAATACATTAGTGTATGGTTGTAAAACACACATATATTACTAATCAAATCATTAATAATATTCTTAGCAAAAATTAGATACCATAATAAATAGCTAAATACAAAATAATGTTTTAAATTGTTTGTTTTCCCAATATGCACGTTTTCGTCTTAAATGAAATTTTAAAGGTTTCTTTTATATATTTATGGTAATAAGATAGGTATTTATCTATTTTCATTGACTGATTGATCGGATATAGTCTTGAGTTTTTCTATGGTAACGTTGTAGAAGAAATAAATGCAGTGTAGCAGTAAATGCAGTATAGATTCATTTTTCGAATTCTACTACAAATTTATCAACAAAGAGTAATTAAATATTGTTGAATTGGAAGACAAAAAAACGTATTCGATGACATCTCATTGGTAGACAATTCTAATAACTTCCCCCCGTGATAATTGACCGTAATGATTAATGTTTTTTATATTCTTTATTTTTGTCTTGTTTGCAATGTTAATTTCTTACAAGTCTTTTCATGTGAAGGAAATAAAAGCACACTTATTTCTTCTTTTTTTATCAACAAATATGAATATGTGTATTCAATTGGGTCCGAATGACATAAATCTTTAGGTTATAAGTTCTAGTCATAAAAACACACTTATTTTTATTACATTTTCGCATATTATTTTTGGCTCTCATCACCTATTATTAAAAATGTAGCACATTACTTTTGATTTTATTTTAATAAAAAAATCTTAATATCTAATTTTTGGGATATATCAATTCCGATATAGAAAATAAGATTTAATCACATATACCCATTTTTTTATAGTCAATTTATCATTAAGGAAAATTAGGGATGAACCGAAATAAACATGATTTGTTGATATGTTGAACTATCCTCTCTAAGTTTGTTGTAAATAGCATTTATTTTCCAAATTTTGGAAGTTGATTTTTATCTCAAAATGTACTTAGACTGGAAATAAAACGATCAGTTAGATTGAATTGCTATGCGTGATTTACTACAAACTGCACTCATTTTCACAGTCTTTTTACAAATCGCATATGTTCTCCAACATATATATTTAGTATGTAAATTGCACTATATCTATAATCCGTTTATTGTACACCACACTAACCACTATCACCATTCACATTCACATTCACCGCATCACCGGTTATATAAAAAAAAACATCATCCATCACGAACCACGCACAACCCTATGGTCCCTATTAAACAATTGGAAAGCGATTTGATAGTAAAGATATTTCATGAATTTGTCTGTTACAAAAGATTGGAGTAGAAGAACTAGTCAAGACATGATAATAATAATAATATAACGTTGGATTTTCTCGAGAACATAAGGACGCAGTCGCTATAGATAACAGATGATGTTCTTTGGTCAATATTTGTAACCTACACGTCCACGTCAACCCAATTGATATTTTTTTTTTTTTTTTTTTTTTTTTTTTTTCAATTGATATTTCTTTTCCACAATGTCTCTAATCTCTATGAAAATCATTTAATACTTAGAACAGACCTGAACTATATATAAGCTTGTTGTATATCATTTTCTAGCAATAAAAACACGAGACCGCTATCTATTGATATTCATAAATTCATAAAAGATCGATATACTTTTGCGTAAATTGAGTAGGGATTAGGTTAATTAGTCGCACAAAAAAAAAAAAAAATACACGATAGGTAATTTATGGATTTGACCAGTTAATTTCTTTATTCTAGGTGGGAATAATAATCTAATTCATGCATAACATATAAAAGAGACTCGGTTATAGGTATATCTATTCTAAGTGGATTTACATTTGGCACTACGTCACTTCACATTTTCTTATTACAAAACCGACGTAAATATGTGAGCATCTCATAGACTCTGATTTTTAAACTTTAGCTCTTAAAAAATATTTATTTTGTTTTCTTTTTTCAGTCACCAGTGTGACTAATAACCATCGGTATTAATGTTTTGTTTTGTGAGGATTCTTCTTGGCTAACCGATCGAAATTTGAAGTAGCAACCTAGCTTGTTGTTTTTGTTATCATTCTATCCAACCTTTTTGTATGGATACTTTTTCTTCGTTGCGATGGTTGGACCACTATATCTATTTTCTAATAAAGGTTTCACGAGACAAACAACCAAAGTCTTTGTTTGATGGTACTTAATCTTGTGTTTAAAAAAACTTTTTTTTTATGTTAGACTTTTAGATAGTAAATTCATAAGTTTTCGTAGACTACTACATCAAATTTCAGACGACGTCTTAGTTCTTACTACACAAACTTCATAAGTTTTTATCTTTTGCATAATACACAAACTTCATGTCTTTTGAAAAGTGTCTAATAAAATCTTAATTACGGTTGAATAATCAGTAATAATGTTTAGCAAATTCGTGATTGACTGAAACTGAGATATAACAATTGAACTGATTCTTATAGCAAATTCACATGTTCTCACGACTGATTTGAGTAATTGATGAAAAGACGACAAGATGACAGTTTTAACAGCAAATACAAAAACCACTTTTCAGAAGGATACATTACATATAGTACCATGAGATGCCTGATTTGGAGGATCACTGGGCATAGCAAGAGCCAGGTCCCGTGGGCGGTCTTCTTGCATAAAAGTTATCCACTGGAGCCGCTGGAACCCCGCGGTTATTCAGTAGACATCTGAAGTAGTGTAAACGCGGCAATGCGGTTAACGTTATGTTTCCCTTTGACACAGCCTCTCTCGTGCTCCACATCCGTTCTGTTTCATCAAAGATTCAGGAACAGAAGCAAAGTCGAGGTTAGCAACTAAACAAAAACCGGACCTAAATGTGTTTAAATACGAGACCAATACCTGCAGCTGCTGCAGCTCGGGGCCAAATGGTCTGAAGGACAACGGATGTATCAGCTGTTTCACCCCACATGCAAACTTCTCCTCCTATTACAAGCTTTTGCTGAGAAGGATCCTTGATTCCCTTTAGAGGTTCGGTGTTGTAAACCTCATACCACGGGACATCCAGATGGTCAAGGTACCAATATCCTTGGTTACTGAAAATGCATCTGAATCCTTTTGCTACCGCCTTTTTACATATATCAGACACTAGCCTGCAACAAGATTAGAGAGCAGTTTTAACATATCTCATACAACAATAACAAACAAAGGCTTCTGTTTTTTCTATGGTAATGTATGATCTTACCAGTTTTGCACCACGGTCCGGGGATCAAGATCTTTTCCAAAGGAACTGAAGGTTTCTTCCCTGGAGTCAATCATATCCACCACATTATTCTGTGTAAAACTAATCTTTTCGCGCCACAAAATAGAAAATTCAAGGCCAGAACCGGAAAACTCGACACATAAATGTAACATCAGCTACCAGATATTTTTACTGTCTTTGTTAAAGACTGTACCAGTTGACAGGTGTCCAATTTTTGGATATCGCTATCTGTTGCGCTCGGAGTACAAAGTATTTATATGCGTCCTTAGTCGTGAAGTTGCGACCCTGTAGCCTGCAGTTTTGAAGTTCCAATAGTAAAAACAGTAATACAAATAAACTCAAGAGTCTCCTCCAATGAGTGGTCATGACTGTACCATTCCTTGACATGAGTTGTATTTTTCCAGCAATCTGCCAAAACGTGCAATCATTACTTTTAAAGAGAAGGGAGTGACTTAAGTATAAAACAAAGAATGAAATGGATGCAGAAACTTTTTCAGGTGTTAAACAACCAACCTGTATTAACTTCATCTCCACCCAAGTGGAAAAACTCAAATGGGAAGATCTTTCTCATATCTGTTACAAACCAAGATGCAAGACCACATATGAGAATTAAAACAGGACATACCGATAGCTGCACGACTTACATAATAATACACACATTTATATGCAGAGCATGATAGATGAATTAAGATTTCCCACATATTTTTTGCCTGCTGCATCTAAAGCAGCAATATCAAGATTTTCCTAACACTACTTGATAAAAACTAGAAAAAGGAGCAATGTCTCAAATGTATGTTTTGTTCATGGAGAAAGGAAACTAACTAGTTGAAGTAGACCTGCCAAAATGCCAGAAATCACATCGAATGTAAAGTTTTTAGTAACGTCAAGAGGCTCTCGGCAAGACGGGGAGGGCCAAAGATCAGGGTATCCAGTTCCCCTACATTAAAGGCAAACGGCAAACCAAACATTCAAAGAGGATAACTGTTTCACTAAAGCAAATGAAAACTATAAATACCGTAAAGCGACAATGAATATAACGACAGCTCAAACCCATACACTACTTATTCTTGAGCATTAGGAGTATCTTGACACAAATGAATCTAGATATTTAACTAAATCCTATAAACTTCAGATCTTCTCCTACTGGGATATTACTTTGACCAGTAGTAGTGTGACATCAAGAGAGAGGAACAGGAGGGAATGTTTAACAACTCCAAAGCGTATTTCTTACCATGATTCGGCGTGACCAGGGACATCTATTTCAGCCATGACATTAATACCTGCCATATATATCTCAACCATGAGAATTATGTGTTTGAAATAGAAATCTCTAATCAAATAGAAATCTGTTTCAAATAGGGATCATATTAGGCTCCAGAGTTAGTTAATAAGTACCTCTCATTTTGGCAAACCTTCACAGTGGAGACCACAAACAGACCATGAAACACAAAAAAGAGAAAGTATAGAATATAAGTAAAGTAGAAAGATAAGTTGATGTGTCCAATTACTTAAAACGATCAAATATGCACGGAGGACTTGGAATAAATATCAAGCCATTACCTGACAATCTCAGACGCATCCTCAACTGAATAACGTTCCCATCTCGAATAAGCTCCTTTCCACAAATTAGGATATGTAGGAGTCTCAAAAGGAAATGATTGCTCGTCTACAATGTGCCAATGCAGGACATTCTACCTCACATAAGAAAAGGAAGTGAAATATATCAGATATCAAATAAATTTTGAAAGACAATTCTACTTAGTTTATCTGCATGATTACTTACAAGTTTAGCAAAGGACATAGATTCGATTATTTGCTTGATAACACCAATTGGTAAATAATGTCTTGATGTATCTGCAAACAGAAGAAGTAGTACATAAATATCCATCCCATGATTGCATTCTCTTTCAGTGTGATAGAACCAAAAACAAGCACAAGAGATATGGACAGTTACCTATTAGCAGACCACGGTATTGGAATCTAGGATGATCTTGAATAAACCATGGTGCTTTATATATTTGCACAGATTTGGTTATATAATCAAAAGAGCACAATTGGCTAAACGTCTGCAAGATTTCCAGAAAAGTACACAGATTTAGCAAACAAGCCATGACTCTCAACAAAATACAGACTTTCAATTTGGAGCAAACAATTTAAGATTCACAGGTCAAGACATAGAAAGTCAAATGATCTAAAACATTAAAATCTGTTTCAAAACCAAGAGAAATCATCTGCAACATCAACTGATTTTCACCAAGAATGCAATATGCAACATTATATTAAATACTTACATACCTCTAATCCTCTAAGAGCACCATAAACAGTATTAGCCTGAAACCACAAAGACCAAAATTAGAAACAAGAAGAGACACTTTAAAACTCAAAAACCAAATGCAAGACAAAACTCAAAACCTCAATAGTAGCAGTTCCAACAATCGATTGCTCATGCTTCTTCTCCACCATCAATGTATAACTCTCATCAACACCTAACCGAAGCTACACAAAATTCAACCAAAATTTTGATTCACTAAAAAAAAGTCAAAGATTCTGTTTTAAATTTTGTAATTACCTCATCAGAATCAGAGTGAACAATGATCTTGAGAGAAGTGATATCATACTCAACCATTCTCAGAAATCTAATTTTCGAAAAGAGAGTATAAGAATAAGAAGCATGCTTGAAGATTAAGCTCATGTATCTCTCGAAACCAGCTTTAACAATCGGAGATCCACCGCCATTTCCAGCTACGATTAGAGACACAGAAGGATCCACCGAGAGGGTTTCTTCTCCGGAGGTGAATTTCGCCGGTAATGGCCATAGATACGGCGGAGGAGGAGAATCAGTTTCAACAGAGGAAGTGGTTATAGATAAAGAGAAGAGTATTGTAAGAAGAAGATGATGATTCATTTTGAAAGAGTGTAGGTCAATGAAGAGGATTCTCATTGACATTTTCACATAAGAGAGAAGATCAAGATAGAATTTTTAGTTTTGAGTTTTGTGTTTTGTTTATTATTTTTCATTTTCCTCGTTTGAGTTTTTTATATTACACGAAACCCTTGCTAGTCATCATCATGTTCGGTTAGTTTAGTGGAAGCATGTTCTTAACTCTAAAGATGTCTTCTTTTTACTTTTTCACGACAACATTGTTAACAAAGTTGAGTTGAGAGTTGAGACATTCAAATTTAGTTAATAAATTTTGATTACCAGAATCTTTTTATTAGTCTTTAGACTGTTTAACAGCTTTTAAGAATGTTTTCATGCTTTAGAATTGAATTTCATCATTTAATGAATTGAACTTTTAATTTACAAAAACTTAAAACTCTGAATAGTACTTGTTGACATACTTGTTTCTTTGGATATGTTCTGTTCTAAGCATTAAAGGACTTTCTTGAATAAAATAATATCACATGCATATCTCACAGAGAATATGGAATGCTTAATTTAAAGCATCAAAACATTAATACACTTAAACTTCTAGTAACATGTTTAGGCCATTGTTAAGATTCTATGTTTTGTTGTTGAAGGAACTCGAGATCTTTCATCTGCATTTGGATAGCTTCTTTAGGCAACCGTTCGGGCTCAGTCAGGTTCTCTTCCTCTCCTCCTTCCGCGACTCTTGTGGCTTTTTCTTTGATGATTCTCTCTATCTCGGATTTTTCAACCGATGGGAAAACTGCAGTAAGCATCACTTGAAGAAGCTTCTCGTCTTCCTCTTCAATAACTCCCCTCCTGAAGCAACACGCATAAATACCTTCAAGAGCTTTTTCAACTCTTAGTTCCATCGGGATTGTTGGCGCTGCAATGTTTAACTTTGACCTTCTCTGCATTACCAAAAAAATGATCAACCTTTCTGAAGCAAAATACATATACTCTGAAATGAAGAAAGCCAATTTCATCGAGCAGTGCAGATAGAAGATTTTCTGAAGCAAATAGAAACTAAAGAGATGTGCCATTGGTCATGGGTTACAATAGACCAAATATTAAATTTCATTGGGCAAGAGTGACTTTCAGTGAACCAAATATTCAATTTCGACTACTAAAACTCATTACCATAGAACTATGTTTGCTCTAAGGATTCAACTCTGAAATGAAGAAAGCAAAATTTATCGAGCTATGCAGACAGAAGATTTTCTGGAGCAAGTTGAAGCTAAAGATACATGTCATTGGTCACGACTCACGAGTGGCTTTGAATAGACCAAATACTAAAACACATTACCAAGCAAACGCATAGTTCTAAGGTACTCTCTAAATCACACATTAGGAAAACCAACTAACCTGTCTCGCTTCAGTCATCAAAGCAATAAAATTTTGTTCTTCAAACTCAAGATCATTAGAAATGCTAACCCTCGTTACACCTTCAAGAATCTCCTCAGATTTCAAAAGCCCTGCACCTACTGCAGCCACCCAACAACACAAAAGCACATACAACGGTTCTCCTGCCTAACCAAAACCAAAACAAACCAACAATCAAAACCCAACAAAGTCAATCATACTCTTATCCACACAAACACAACACAAGAATTCCATTATAGAAATGCTAATTCAATTGCCTGATTGGTGTCAAATCTAGAATGCCTACATACATAACCATATAATAAAGATTTTGAAGCAAACCCATAAGCCACTTAAACACTGATCACACACATTAACACCCAACAAAGGTAATGAAACACTTATGCACACACACCACAATACTCCAATCATAAATGAACAGAAGTGCTTAAAAATGCCTACTGCACCTACCCAAAACCACAACAGCACATACAACGGTTCTCCTGTCTAACCAAAACAAACAAACCAACAAGCCACTAAAAAACTCATCACACATTAACATTTAATGAAACTCCTATGCACACACACACACACACCAACTCAATAGAAATGCTACAACATCAGCTTGATTGGTCAAAAATCAGAGAAAATCTAAACTGTCTACACAACAATTCAATCACAAATCATCTAAAAAATCAAACAGAATGCTAAAGCCATCATGTGTTACTGTAAATGTTCCATTCCTAAAACTATGCTCAATCCCATAAAGATCACACAAAGATCAAAACTTTACTTTGCCACGTCGTTGTTGAAACTCATAGAAAGCTCTAGAATCATGAGGAGTACATTTATTCCCAATCCGTTTCCTAAACTCAGCGAAATCAATCAAATCTCTTCCAACACCACCTTCATCACTAAGAATCCTAGCGAGGAGTCCAATAACCGGAAGAGAACCGATGACTTTGTTAGCGAAGCTTGAGATTGAGTTTGGTTTCTCTATGTAAGCTCGGATTGTAAAGTCGAAACCTTTGACACGGTGGCGTTTGGGAAGAGGAGAAGGGAGACGGAGGTGGAAGAAGGAAGGTGAGATTTGGTGGAAGGAAGTGGAGATGTGAGTGACAACCACCATGGTTGTGGAAATTTGAAGGTTTTGGAGATAATCTTTGGCCTCATGTTTTTATACGTTATCTTCTTCCTAATGAAGTTGAACTTCTCTTCACCTAATTAAAGAAAAAACTTTTTTTTTAAGTTCTTCACTATTTGGTAATTTGATGTAATATTTTGTTTCCATTGAATCAAAAAATATTATTGCTGAACAGTAAAAGCTATTGTGAAAGTTACGGTGGGGTTTTTTTTTTCTGAAAACAAAAGTTCGGTATTTACCGAAATTTTAACATTTTTTTAAGAATTTGATCGAATTTTGGATTATGTCAAAAAGGATCCACGTGTAATCTACGTCAGTAATTTCTTTCTGTCAAACAAAAACTAGGTGAAAATTCTCAGGATAGTGCATTACTGCATTTGAACCACAAAAGCATGATTTCTAGTTCATTTTGAACATTATAACTTCCATTACCTCATGAACAACTTCATCATCACTATTATCTTCTAAATTTCATTAAAGTACAAGTTTGCTCTAAAATTTGGATACAATGAACCAGAAATAAATTTTGTCATTTCATTAAAAGGTTTTAAAATCTCGCATATTAATTATGCTATTTATGTCACTCCAAAAATCAAAAGAAATTAAATCCTTGAATAAGTATTTCTTACCTCAGTGAAATTATCCAAAACATTCTTTAACTCTAGACAACATCAAATAAATGAAATTTCAACAAACAACTTTCATATGACAGATAAACTTCACTAACTACAGCTAATCCATCTTGCATATATGCGATGAACACCCAACGGCGAAAAAGTTCTTCGTTGCACACTAAATCATTTTGCATCTGCCATTTTAAAAATAATTTGCATATGTTATTTAAAATAAACATACTTTGTATTTTACATGTTTGATCCCAATAATATATGACAACATAAAAAAGTAGTCTTATGAGAATAATATTGCTAGAAAGTAAAAATTATTGTGAAAATTTTGGTAGATTACGGAATTTTGGCTTTTTTAAAATAAATTTAAACAAATTTTGAATTATGTCCAATTATTTTATAAAACATTTCAAGTGTATTCTAGATCCATAATTTCTTTGGATCACAAACAAAAACTAGATAAAAGTTCTCTGCATAGTGTGCATATTGGAATCATGAAAGCATGACTTCTCGTTCTTTTGAAGATACTATATGTTTGGTGCATCAAAAGCCACATCAAAATTTGGTTTCACTTATGGTAGCACAATATATAGTATTTGATCTAGAACCAAAACTTTACTATAAATTTAAATTCAAGTACAAATTCTTTACTTGTTCTTACCAAAAGAGTCTATTCATCTCCAAGAAGGGTCAGAGTAGTAGTAGATCTTAAAATCAAATTGTAGTTTAAACTTATTAGTTACTATTGCTTTGAATTCTGCAAGTTTTACGCATATATCATTTAGATTCCTTAACAAAGATGAAACTGGTCTCTGAGATTAATCGGGTTTTTGAGAAAACATGGAAATCCATTGCTAAATACAAACAACTTAAGATTGATGACGTTGACTATGAGTCAATGACCAAACACTAAGACATTTTCTCCATCACTTCATAAAATTCATTCAAACAACTAAAGCCATAAACAAGTTAATCAGAATCATAAAAGAAGAAAAAAAAAGACTATTGTCGGTTTCCTAGCAACAATCTTATCATCCGATCTACATAGATTGTTTATATAAACACCAACAATCGAAATGTTCACGTGGATTTACCAAATTTTTACCTTGAAATCAATGACTTTGCTCTTTACATCAAAATTGTTCATTTTTTATGTATATCCCATAAATTTAAGCAAAAAATGTTTCCTTTGATGAATATAGTCTTATTGGGCTTCAGCTTAGGCCGCCTACGACTACATAAAGTCCACATGTCCACTATCGAAGTACAATATATAGAGATTGTAAATAGCAATCAAAGCATTAAGATTTGAGAAAGTTGAAGAATATCTAACTAAAAGTATTAACGCAATTAAATAAATTTAACAGCCAGAAATTCGAAACAAAAAAGTTATACATATTTAAGAAATATGTCACACCATTTTTTTTTTTTTTGGGTTCTATATATGAAATGCAATATGATTCAAATTGATTTCGTCTCTGTAAGATGATTCCTTACACCAAAAAATTGTAATCATATACACGGGTAACATATTAAAAGGTATGCTAGTATATATTTTGGGTATATATGATTTTTATAAGCAGTATATTTCGACGGAAAATGTGGATGATACATTGTATATATTAACTAAATCGTCATATTTTACTCTTCGTAACGCACTGCCAAACATTCAAAGCCGTGCGTGCATGATGTAACATTTATAATCATGACATTCATCTCACATGTAACAGTTTTGATTAAAAGCGTGCATATTAAGAAAACATATATTTTTTTATGTACATTATGAAAAGGATTTAATCTTTTCAATTAATAAATAAATAAACATACTAACATTTTTGGAAGCCAATAGCATTTAAGTGCATGTTTACTTTTTACATTGGACTTTTAAAACTGCTTATATTTTGAAACAAAAAAAAACCTTTAAAATTGCTTATATATTGAAACATAAGGAGTATTAAAAAGAATAACCGTCAATGTGCGAATATTTATGGTTAAGAGATCGAAAGAGCATGCATGTTGCAGTGCGAACATGCATGTAAATAAAATATGGTTACTTGATTCTAAATCAAAATTGCGTTGGAGACAATATATCTTATGTATTACTACCGAGAGACCTTTGATCAAATAGTCTAAGACTAAGAGCTATACATCTGACATGCATGGCAGAGGATATGGAGATGTTGAGGCGGACAAAGATTTTTTAAATAGTGTAATAAGAATTTATTACGATATGTTAATATGTATTAGATGTCATATTTCCATATCACTATTGTATAGTTTCCATCTTGCATAGATTCTCTACATTCTAGGTTGAGCTTAAGGGTTGATGTCTTGTATATATATTGGCTATTGGCCTCACCATATCAATAAAAAAACCTTTATACAAATTATAGGTTTCTTGTCATGGTATCAGAGCTTTAAAAGCTAAATTCTTTTTGCTTTCATCGTTGTCTTATTCTTACGACATTACTCTGAAAATTTCTCTTACCTTTTATCTTGAAATTTCTCTGTTTCAAGACTTACTCTTACGTCTTTACTCTCAAACATTCGTTTGCCTTTGTTTTGAAAACGCTCTGTTTTAAAAACTTCTCGGTTCTGATTGCTTTTGAATCGGCTGTTCTCAAGTTTCAATTATGGGAGATAAATCAACTGTGAGTTCGAAGGTGGTGGACAAACCTCGTGTGGAGATACAAAGAAGGACAATATCATCGTGTGATTTGTCCTCCAACGACAATCCAGGTTGTCAAATTTCTCAACCCTTGTTGAAGGGGACCGACTATAATGAATGGTCCACCAACTTGAGGAACGTTCTTAAATCTCGTAAGAAATTCGGATTTATCGATGAGTCTGTACCACGCCAAGTGAAGACTCTGAAGATTTGGAAGATTGGTGTACAAACAACACTCTTGTTTTGGTATGGGTCCAAGTTACAATTGCTGAGAATGTGCGTTCAACTCTTTCTCTGATGAATGTGGCTAGTGATTTTTTGGATCATATCAAGCGTCGCTATAGCTTGAATAATAGGCAGCGTGTACAACGCATAAAGATGGAGTTAGCTAATTGCCGTCAACAAGGAATGACAATTGAATCATATTATGCTAAGATGAATCAATTGTGGACTTCATTGGCTGAACTTCGAAAGTCAAAATCGTGTAACTGTATTCTGCGGTCTGAAAGAGAGAAGGAGAGTGAAAAAGACAAGTGATATATCGTGGATTTTATGGTTTTTAGCCACGATATAAAGTGTTTTATCGAGTCTTTTTGGTGTTTTTCTAGGCTTTATTAGTATTTACAGGTTATAGCATGCATTTGGTGAATTTGGAGCTTTATAGAAGATTTATGGAGCAAAAGGGATCAAGTGAAATGGAGAGCACATGAAAAAATTCGGATTGAAGCAAAATGTGGAAATTTTACCAAGGGTGTCGATCGACACCAATCGCGGATCCAGTCGAAGCCCAATAGAATGGAAAAACTGCAGTTTGGCCTAGAAGTTTTCTATTTGTTCACAGAAGACCCAAA
>OVAP01005221.1:0-13343 GCA_900406295.1 Aurinia saxatilis | reverse complement strand
GTGGAAATTGCAGTAGATGGCATTGTGATTCCTTCTTTGGTGTTTAAGACAACATTTTTCTATTTGGTACTTTGGTGTTTAAGACTATATTTTACTTTGCTTTGTTTGTCTGATACTTTGGTTTGGTCAGTTGGTGGTGTTATGTAGGCCTGATACTTTGGTTTGGTCAGTTGGTGGTGTTATGTACACCAAAGGCCTAGTGTTATGTTTTGTTTTGTTATTTCGGATATTTATGTGAGTTTCGGTTTTGTATTCCTAAGATCGGATTCAATTATCCAAACTACTTCGGGTAATTATCGGTTATTTCGGAGTTCGGATAATAACCAAAATACCCGGATCCGACAGAAACCGAACCGTACCCGACCCGATGCTTTATATAACCCGATCGGGTTCATTTTTCTTAAACCCGAAAACCCGAAATACCCAACCCGAATCTGATCGGGTATCCGAACGTCCAGGCCTAGGTTGGAGTAAAACTTAATACTATTTTAGTGTAATACTATTTTAATGTTTAAAATAGTGCAAATGGTTGGAAGTGCTAATAGTTGTAATGTTTATATCAAATTAAATATATATAAAAAATAGAAAATAAGGCGTTGCATGTGACGGAAAGCAGGAGTGGGTGGTGAGAAATCGGAAAGTGGGGAGTGCACTGGAAGAGAAAGAGTCAAGAATAACAGTTAATGTTATCATTCTATTTATTTAATTTTTTGTCATCTATCTCTATTTAGAAACTCTTAATTTCACACGTTTCCTCCTCCTTTTTCTTACCACCCATTATTTCNAAAATTTTTTTTTTTTTTTTTTTAAGATCGATTTTATTTATATGAATAAAAAAGGTTAAAGATTTACAAGTTAAATCAGGTCTTGTAAATCAGATCACCAAATCAATAGGTAGGTAGCAAAAGAATTTAAGAAAACAATCGCACTATCTAACACTAAATAACTAGCAAAGACTGATCTTATTGCTAGTGGTATTAAATGTAAAACGAAATCCCGATGTAACATTTGTAGCGGAAACTAAAATAAAATTCATGGCACTTCTTGTGAAGGATGAAGATTATTCTCCTCTTTTTCTCATTTTTTTGTTGGTTTGATGTTAGTTAATCATGTAAGTGTAACCATGTAATTCTTTAAGCTCCCATGCAAAGAAACAATAATTACTAATAATCTTGAAAACACAAAGGTGGAATTTTTATCAAATTTGTGCAAGTAGTCTTTTTGTTTTCTTTCTGATAATTAGGAATCGTTTTGAAGTTCAACTAATTCTAATGGATGATATCAACAACTAATTCGATTCCTTTTTGAATAAATATAGTGTTTTGGCTGAAACTGTTTTAATCTGGCGACTGTTCCATTCTGAATATTTTAACGAAACCTAAAACATGATTATATTTGTCTCCAAACAACAATAACTTAGTTTTCGATAGAATTTATAACCGATAATTTCATACACCTTGCTCCAAATCAACACCTACCATCAGATTACCACCGTTTGATTAATGTGTGCAAGTTTTTTATCCTTCTGTATTGAATAAGTTTCCATAAAAGTTTATACCATTTTTGTTTCAACCCCAATTACATGTTTTGGTTGCGATATTAAAATTGTTTATTTACGGGTTCCATGATGTGGATCTTTTATCTTCCCCTATAACAACTTTTAAGAAAATAGAAAAAATAAGTGAAGATTCGAAATGAAGAAATAAACTACAAAAGAGTACATAAATAGAGTAGTGATAAGCAAAGAGAAACAAAAGTTTACATATGAATAAGAAATGGACAAGCGTCCTTCTTCACCAAATCTTTTTCGCATGTTTTTTCAGTTAGTTGTTATTATCATCTTTCACACAAACAACATGATGACTATTGATACAGAGAAAAGTCTCATCACATGAACACTTCATTTTCTTTCTTTACATAAACACTATATTAGGCTGATTAGGTGACTGTTCGCCACATAAATTGTAATTAGCTTTATAGCCAGGACAAGTTATAATTACTTTCCACATGAATAATTTCGTTAATAATAGTATGCTTTAGAGATCCTTAACCCCTAAGAAAAAAGCATGTTTTAGTAATATGATTTTATACTTTATAGCAAGTATGTTAGGAACATGCTATATATATATTTAGGGGTTGGTTCATGTAAATATTTTTTTTTCTCTCGCCAAAAACNTTATCTTGTCGCTGTCGCTGCGACTGCGACTGAACAAAACGGCGGTGATCTCAATAAAGAGCAAAATAAAACGACACTCGGGGAGGTGAGGGGTTGTTGTTACGGTGACCGCGCGATTCAAAAAGAGGGATGTTGTTATCGCTAAAAATTTCAGCGACCGTGAGGGACGTTGCGATTGACATCCGCGACTACACCAACAACCATCTTTAACGAAAGTTTATAGTTGTCATTACTGTTTCTGTGGTCACTAGTCGCTGTCGCAGCGGTTGACTCCCGAACAGGGCCTAAGTGTAGCTTTGCTTAATTATAGTGAGTGGAAGAGGAGCTAATTATCACATGGCTAAGAGTTTGTCTTTGGTCGAAATTCTTATGGCTAAGAGTGTTTGGAGCAAACCATAACGCCAAAACTAGAAGTCGTATCGTTGTCTTGTTAAGACATAAAAACCAAAACTTTTCTATTGGTCCGATACTTTTGATACATGCTTGTGTGAATTCTATTAATATTATTCATATATCAGATAGGAAGATGATTTGACACTATTATACATATAAAGATATATAGTGATATTGGCATTTTCATTCATGTAATAATAACTTATCAAATTTTAATATTTTTATAAAATTATTTGATTTTTATTTGAATTTCTATATATTTTGATCGAGATAGTTTGTCCGACAAAATACTTATATATTATATAAAAGTAAGGGGATAGTGAAGAGAAAGAAAAACAACAAAAATAAAGATTTTGTTCTTTGTCATCGACCTGTTTTTTCATCCATTCTTAAAAAAAAGTTACATAGTTCCATGAGATTATGGGTGTTACATTTTCCTGGTTTTTTGGCCAAAAGAACAGATTAAATATTTAAAGTTTCTTACATGATGAATTAGATATATATAGTTTGAAAAGTTGACAATATAAAGGTACTAAGATAAATTTATTTATTCCATCTTGGTTTTATTGTTATCTTAGGTGGGTATATGTGATGTAAGTCCGCACGGTCATTATTAATTAATTCTTTTGTCTAAACATAGGCTTATACACAAAATTATCACTTAGATTTTCATCCCAATATAGAAAAGAATATGTTTTTTTGTGGATTAAGATTTAAGATTGATCTTATCTAAAGATTAAAAAGTTTTTCCTTATCGACAAAACAAAAAGTTTACCTCAGTGAATTAGTGGTTATCCTCCAAATCTCCATGTCAGCTTGATTGGCTGTAACAAGTCATCCACCAACATTGAGGAAAAGAGAAACTTACTCTAAAATTCGATGCTGTAATTATTATTATCTGAAAAAATCAACTATGGCATCTTCTAATGTTGATTTGTATAACAAAACAAAAAAAAATAAAAATCAATTTTAAATTAATAGTTTTTTCTATTATTAAAAAAAAATCACATCCGTATATTCACAATGCTCTAGATCGGACTAAATAGTTAAAACTCCTCTAAAAAAACACTCGAACTCACAGCATTATAAGAAATTAGATAGTGATTTATTTGGTTAAAAATACAGATGATATTTTTGGGATTTTGGTTTCTTCAAAATAAGATCTCTTACTTCATAAATATATACCACTTGTGAAACTAACATAAATCATCTATTAAGTATTGCACTTGTATAATAAAAAGAATTAGATTTTGTATCAATTGTCTAGCAGCCATTGAAAATATTTTTTAAATGTTCTTTTGGTGATTTCAAAGGTCATTTTATTGACTACTTGAGAATCACATTTCTCCACTTGGTCAAATATCATTGAAGTTTCTTCTAACATGTGCATCATCATCAATTTAGTAATTCACTAACGCATAGTACATTATAATAATTTGTTAAGGCATTATGAGAAGAAAATATATGTTAGGATAAGTGATACACGCCTTATCAAATGATCTCGTGGTTTGGTGTGTTCAATGGTCCAAGGAAGTCACACACACATACACGCTTCTTCCACTTCCATCATCTGTGTGTGTATGTGTGTGTGTGTCCCCACACGCACCATCATCTCGTTTTATACATCAAACTTCGTGTTTACACAATCCACCAAAACTAGTTAATCATCACAAATTTTGATTAGGACAATTGACAAGCAAGTAAGGAATCGATTTAACTCCATCCATTGAGGCCTAATTCTTTGTACTGGGTTACAAGTTTTCACTTTCTTGTAAGACAACCTACCTCATCTATTTCAAATTCATGTAGCACTTGATACAAACATTTTTTTTTAAGATAAATATAAAAAATATTTCTTACTCTTAAAAACAAATTTATATACTGTGGTATAAAGATGCGAGGTTTCAGAATGATGTTACTTCAATTTATATAATTGTAATTAAAAGCACACAATGCTAAGAAGTCTATTCTTATACGCCGAAACACTTTTATAATGTTATACATACTTGAACAGAAAAAGATTGAGATGGAATTGGCTGTTAATTCAATGGAACTCATGAAAATGATGGATGTATCAAGGGAATGGCCCGTGTTTGCGATACTCTTATATGAAGTTGTGAAGATTAAGTACATCCTCCGTAATTTAAAGTTCAAAACGAAATGCTAATAATATCTCGGAATAATTCACATAATATTAGGTTTGTAATTTCAAAACCTCTGATTTGGATCCTCAAACCTCTAAACAAATTTATAAGATGTTGACTAGAAAAAGAATTTTTTGGTATGATTAACTTGATGACCCAAAACATTGTAGTGTTGATAATTGATAACACATAAAGATTTTATTTGAATCACTAAAGCAAAAGATTAGATAAGAACTAGGAGAAAATATCCAAATATTCATAAACAAGAGTCTTCATATCTCATAAGTCTTTTTGAGACATTGACTAAAGTCAACAATACAAAGATTTTATTTGAATCACTAAAGCAAAAGATTAGATAAGAACTAGGAGAAAATATCCAAATATTCATAAACAAGAGTCTTCATAACTCATAAGTCTTTTTGAGACATTGACTAAAGTCAACAATACAAAGATTTTATTTGAATCACTAAAGCAAAAGATTAGATAAGAACTAGGAGAAAATATCCAAATATTCATAAACAAGAGTCTTCATAACTCATAAGTCTTTGTATGATTAACTTGCGATATGTGATACTCTTAAATGAAGTTGTGAAGATTAAGTACATCCTCCGTAATTTAAAGTTCAAAATGAAATGTTAATAATATCTCGGAATAATTCACATAATATTAGGTTTGTAAGTTTAGAACCTCTGATTTGGATCCTCAAACCTCTAAACAAATTTATAAGATGTTGACTAGAAAAAGAATTTTTTTGGTATGATTAACTTGATGACCCAAAACATTGTAGTGTTGATAATTGATAACACATAAAGATTTTATTTGAATCACTAAAGCAAAAGATTAGATAAGAACTAGGAGAAAATATCCAAATATTCATAAACAAGAGTCTTCATAACTCATAAGTCTTTGTATGATTAACTTGCGATATGTGATACTCTTAAATGAAGTTGTGAAGATTAAGTACATCCTCCGTAATTTAAAGTTCAAAATGAAATGTTAATAATATCTCGGAATAATTCACATAATATTAGGTTTGTAAGTTTAGAACCTCTGATTTGGATCCTCAAACCTCTAAACAAATTTATAAGATGTTGACTAGAAAAAGAATTTTTTTGGTATGATTAACTTGATGACCCAAAACATTGTAGTGTTGATAATTGATAACACATAAAGATTTTATTTGAATCACTAAAGCAAAAGATTAGATAAGAACTAGGAGAAAATATCCAAATATTCATAAACAAGAGTCTTCATAACTCATAAGTCTTTTTGAGACATTGACTAAAGTCAACAATACAAAAATGTGACGAAAATAACCTTATAACCAAAAAGGTATTGCAAAATAGTACAACAAAGATCTCTCTCATTATAAAACCCATATGTGCCTCATTGCCTCCTCAAACAAACTCTCTCACACACTCTCTTAATTTTCTCCGACCAAAACTCTCTTCTTCTTTCTTGTTCTGTCTCTCCAACAAAATGGCTCGTCTTCTCTTCCGTCTTCTCCAAGAAACAAACCCTACATCTCCCTCACAAGCACCAGCTCTAAACTCCGATCTCATCCTCGTCATCGCAGCTCTTCTCTGTGCCCTAATCTGCATCCTCGGCTTACTCGCGGTCTCTCGATGCGCTTGGCTTCGTCGTAGATCCTCCTCAGCAAATTCAACAACCTCTTCTAGTAACACTCCTCAAGCTTCTATAGCTAACAAGGGTTTAAAGAAAAAAGTGCTCCGATCACTACCAAAACTCACTTACTCGCCGGAGACAGAGAAGTTCTCCGACTGTGCCATCTGCTTGACGGAGTTTGTCGCCGGAGATGAGCTTAGAGTGTTACCTCAGTGTAATCATGTTTTCCACGTATCGTGTATCGACACGTGGCTTGGTTCACACTCTTCTTGTCCTTCTTGCCGTCAGATTTTGGTTGTTGCCAGGTGTCATAAATGTGGTGGGTTACCCGGTAGTAGCTCCAGTTCAGGATCCGGATCCGAACCCGATAATAACCGGATTAAACAAGATGATGATAATGGTCCTAATAGTTTCTTACCTTAATTCTTTCTTTTACACTTTTCTCATTTTTTTCTTTTAAATGAGTTTTTTTTATTAAAAGTATCTAATAGTATTAAAAAGTGGTCCTTATCATTTTAGAGGATAATGTTACTTTGTATGATGTAAATATTTATTTATTGTAAATGTAGTATTGAAATGGAGAGAGTTAATGTTATTAATTAGACCCTTTTATCTCTTTGAAATTGTATTTTTAATCAATATATTATGGTTTATAGATATTGTACATGATTAGTAGCTAGAGACGATGAAAGAGTACAAAAACATGAAAGTGAGACGTTGGACCACACAATTAATACGTAACTACAATCTAAATCACCAAAATTACAACTTTTGTAACAAAACAACCAAGATTTTTTGTTTAGAAACTCATAATATATCCATTAGCAGCGTAAATGTATTCATAAATGAAATCGACTAAGTATGTGAATACATCAACATTTCTTCGTAAAAATGTGTAAAAGTAATCTTTTATTTTGCGTAAAAGAATATAAAAAATAGGTCGGAACTTCCATATTCGAGTTTGGTTTGAAGTGGACCATATAAAATGTTCTAGGTATCGGTCTAAAGTGATGTACGCACCTGAAACGGTCAATAACTCTACTTCGTGTATAGTTTTGAAGCCATCCAGAGACTTTAAATCTACCTAAAATGTTGGTTGTTCGTTGCTACATGTTCGATTAGTTAGTGGAATATTCCATATAATAAATGGCAAAGTAGACAGACAGATGGACCAGTGTATGTAAAACAAATGGTGTGTTATGTATTGTATAAATTTTCTCTTTTCCCTTTTCCATTAATAAAGCAGCAAACTAATTGTCGGGTTTTATATATTTTAATCTNCAGTGTATGTAAAACAAATGGTGTGTTATGTATTGTATAAATTTTCTCTTTTTCCCTTTTCCATTAATAAAGCAGCAAACTAATTGTCGGGTTTTATATATTTTAATCCGCTCATGTTTAAAAGTATTTATATAAAAATATTTGGTAACACGAGTCTGTATCCCACTAAATCATCAAAAACGCCCAACTTTAAAAATTATTAGAACTTCGAAAATGACTATAAATTGAAGATGATCATATTTTTGTCTTTGGAACATTGACCTAACAAAAGATCTCCCAAAATCTTATATTAGAACTAAACTGTGAGAGTAAAGACAAATGGAACGTAATTTAATAAGTAATTAGTCAAGATGTAGATAATTACATACACGAAAAATATTACAAGTGTGTGGATTTATTTATCTTTCATTTTGGTAGCCATTGAATAAAACATGTAGGAATGATGATGGTCCACCATCGAGAAGCTATCATCATTCATCACGAGTTCCTCCACTATAGAAAGTGCGTCCATGTGCCTAAGCCTAAGTGCTAATCTTTTAAAAATTCTACAATTTTTAAATGTGTATATAGTATATATTAATTTTGAATAATTGACATTTTGTATAGCATTATATATACGTTTTCTGTCACAAAAATATCCACTAAGTAATTCCTTCAATTACGATAGCTTAGAGCATTTGATGATATAGCTCGTAATGGTATATTGATTCATTAATTTTTTCTTGGTTTTAAATAATGGTGTCATTATAGTTTAATGTTATGATTATGGCTGAATACATCAATCCACTTGTACTATAGACACTCANTTTTTCTTTAGGCAGCCACATGTTTTGATATTTGTTGGGCCGGCCCTGGTTATGATTATGGCTGAATACATCAATCCACTTGTACTATAGACACTCAACTCACATGCACTTAAAAATTATACAATACATAGAAAAAATTAGCAATAACGAAGAAACACAAAATTGATAAATGGTTTTCAAAGAATCTACCATCCAAATTTTACATAAAGCTAGCTATCAATTTACAAGAAAAATCATTGAGCTACTTATGGCTTGGGTTATCATCTTTTTTTAAAATGTAATATTAAATTGTTCGTTATATGAATTATATGTTTATGGTTCGTTGTATATTGTACGTGCGTGCATCATGCATGTGCATGATCTGTTACCATTATTGCCTTTATCTCCATGGACAACAGATAGCATTATACTCTGCCTAACCCTCTAATCACATAACTAAATTCTAATACTTTCTCGTCTTTATGTTTGTTTGAATCATAAAGTAAGAGTAAGACGTAGAAAGTGAAGAGATGCTTTTTGTTTTGTTAAAAGAGAGAAACTATAATTTCTCATTGCAAAATGATGATACAACATTTCCAATCTGGCCAAAGATTTGCATTCCTGTTTATGCATTGTTTGTTAGCTATATCGTGAATCCTTTAATTATTCCTTATGTAGTGGTGCTATAGTTCAATAAAATTATAATCAGTTGAAATTTTTTGAAGGTTTAGAAACTTTTCCTAGAACGCAACGTAATATTCACGTTTGAAAAGACTACATGAATTGTGATACCTTTACAATTTCGCATAGTGATTTACCCAAACCACGCCTCCCATTCACAACCTATATTCTCTTCTCATACCGGTTCATGTAATCTTCTCTTGAAATTTTAATATAATGTCATATATAAACAAATATATTACATTACTAACGCACTAGATTTTTCTTTTCTTTGGTTAGAGAACAAATCTGTGCATTATTACTTTTGAGGATTTTATACTTTAATCTCGAGTTTTTTATTTTTTATTTTATTATAGATCATAATTTGGCTAGAACAAGATCACATAACACCTGATAATTTGTTACCATCTATTATCAACTCAACTAATTTGCATTTTTTGTATAGATTGCTGAGATAATTTATTTTTATCTGCAATTATTGAAAGGGAGATGCTAAGATCAATCGTTTGCTGGGCCTCATCTATGTTGGGCTTTGGTTGTTAAGAAAACATTGGCTTACAAAGATAAACCAGACTCGCAAACACATTCTAAGACCATAAATTAGTGTGTGGCTAACTAAAACTGACACGGTCCTGACTCAGTTTATTATTTAAACAAAACTTCATATTCGTGAGAGGTGTAGAAAAACCAAGTGTCTTTGGTCTAGTGGTAAAAGGGTTCCAGCTGGAGCTTCCGTCCTGGGTTCGAATCCATTTGACCACCTGACCGCTGGCTTGCCAGCACGAACCGGACATCAGGGCCTCGTGGGATTAGTCTTTGGACCTAGACAGNAAAAAAAAAAAAGAGTGTAGAAAAATTTAACATTGGCGATAGATCCATATTTTCAACACACATTTAACCAAACCGACTAGACATGACATCCCTACCTAACTGGTTCAATCAGCACCACACCGGGTATAATTTTTTACAGTTCCAAATCTTGAACACAAGTAAGAAATGCTATGATGAATAGTCTATCAGAAATTATATTTAAATAAATAAGTCCAAAACACATGAAACAATGACGTCAGAATAGTTACAAAAATATTATTCGTATTTATGTCATCAAACATCGAACAGTGAAACGCCCACAAAACACAGCTCATTAAAAGTAACACACTAATAGCTTTCCTCTATAAGGCTGCAACCACATAACTAGCTATTTTTCTAAAACTATTTCATTTCACAAAGAAACAAAAATCAAAACAGGCAAAAGATCTTGAATCTTAGGAATAATAATAATAATATTTATGTATTTTACAAAAGGTGAAAACATAAAACAAAAGACCAAATATATAAATCCAAGCTACTAGNATTCGTATTTATGTCATCAAACATCGAACAGTGAAACGCCCACAAAACACAGTTCATTAAAAGTAACACACTAATAGCTTTCCTCTATAAGGCTGCAACAACATAACTAGCTATTTTGCTAAAACTATTTCATTTCACAAAGAAACAAAAATCAAAACAGGCAAAAGATATTGAATCTTAGGAATAATAATAATAATATTTATGTATTTTACAAAAGGTGAAAACATAAAAAAAAAAAAAACCAAATATATAAATCCAAGCTACTACNCCAAGCTACTAGTACAATATTAAGCTAGAAACTTAAAGGACATGGAGAATCTAGTAGCATGTGAAAAGGTCCAGGAGTAGTAGACGTCGAGAGACCCAATAGACTATAACCCGCTTCTTGAAACATAGGGTTCTCTAAGTAATCTCGTACGTCAAGATCATTATTACCACTAAGGTTTAAATATGGTTCTGTCTTCACACTGAAGTTGTGATGATCTTGTTCCTCATTGTTGTATATCATTCCATTGAGCTGTGACACGACCGGATTGATTAGGGCTTTGAGTTCGTCCATGTTGTGTCTTGATGATCCATGGAGAATATTGTTATTGTTGTAACTCTGGTAATGTGTGTGATCACTGTGGACTAGTGATGGGTAGGTTTTGGAAGATTCTAAAAGAGGTGGTAACGTTTCATGATGAAGATGATAATGGTTATGTGTTGTTGAGAGTGATGATGTGTTGCTGATTTGGCTATGGGTTCCAACGTTTTTTCTTTCTCCTGTTTTGTTGAACACTCTACAAATCACCCATTCCTCCTGTAATAAGAAGAATTAAAGTGTTATTAGTACTTATTATTTACACCTAACCAAAGATCTTGTTTGAAATGTGAGCCTGACCAATTCGATTTAAAGAAAGTAAATAGTTTGATGAAAACGACAGAACAGGAGCATGGAAGAACAGGAAACGGCAAGTNTGATCCATGGAGAATATTGTTATTGTTGTAACTCTGGTAATGTGTGTGATCATTGTGGACTAGTGATGGGTAGGTTTTGGAAGATTCTAAAAGAGGTGGTAACGTTTCATAATTATGATGATGATAATGGTTATGTGTTGTTGAGAGTGATGATGTGTTGCTGATTTGGCTATGGTTTCCAGCATTTTTTCTTTCTCCTGTTTTGTTGAACACTCTACAAATCACCCATTCCTCCTGTAATAAGAAGAATTAAAATGTTATTAGTACTTATTATTTACACCTAACCAAAGATCTTGTTTGAAATGTGAGCCTGACAAATTCGATTTAAAGAAAGTAAATAGTTTGATGAAAACGACAGAACAGGAGCATGGAAGAACAGGAAACGGCAAGTTGTTTGGTGTTGACATCCACACGTACATGTTTTTACATCAAATCTATCACATCTAAACTGCTCCATACTAGGCCAAACCAAATAATGACAATACAATAATACTATTCAAAAAATTAATTTTGGTAAAGAAAAAAGTGAAATATTTCGGTTAAACCTTTCTTTTTTTTTTTTTTTATCAACTTTTTTTAATTTTTTTGTTATTAGGCCGGATCGAACCCGGGATGCCAACGAGTAATGCTGTGGTACTGACCACTAGACTAAATGACTGTTGGCANTGCTCCATACTAGGCCAAACCAAATAATGACAATACAATAATACTATTCAAAAAATTAATTTTGGTAAAGAAAAAAGTGAAATATTTCGGTTAAACCTTTCTTTTTTTTTTTTTTTATCAACTTTTTTTAATTTTTTTGTTATTAGGCCGGANCTGCTCCATACTAGGCCAAACCAAATAATGACAATACAATAATACTATTCAAAAAATTAATTTTGGTAAAGAAAAAAGTGAAATATTTCGGTTAAACCTTTCTTTTCATCACCTCATTGTTCTTAAAAGTCAACTCACATTAATTCACAATAAAATCATCAAAATTTTCATACTATTAAATTCGTAATATTAATTACTAATTTAATACAGTACTTTAAGAGACGACGCACGTGTGGGAGTAAGCTAATCAAGGGTTTTAATTTAACAAACACTACAGAAAATTGGAGGTGAAACTTTACTTTTCAACTCATGTTTCATAAAGTCAGCTCATAAATATAAAATGTCATATTCATATAAATTTTAAGTAACTAGAGTTTTAATATTTTTACCTTGCACGTGTGACGTTGTGAATGGTCAGTTTCAAGGCGATACTCATGCATGACCCACTTCGTTTTGAGACCACGTGGAGCTCTACCTTTGTAGAACACAAGCGTCTTCTTCATCCCAACAAGCCNAAAAACTTTTGACAAGATTCAAGAAATGAAAAAGACCCTTTTCTTGATGTACTAAAGACCATTTCAAGAACATTCAAGAAAGTAGAAAGACCCTTTAAAGGAAATGAGCGATAGTGTATGGATATGTTACCAGGAAGTTCCCATGGCTCGCAACGGTTAAGATCAACTTCAACGATATGAATACCACAAAGACCACCATGGAAGACTTTGGAAGCTAAGTAGAAAGTTATGAGCTCTTCGTCTGTGGGATGAAACCTGAAGCCAGGTGGTAACCCTCTCTCGTTCTTTTCTTCACCGGCTAGTTCACTCAAAACATCTTCAACCGCAAGCATCATGATCTTTAAAGGGTCTTGTGTTTACAAGAAGAGACACACCAAAAGGAATGAAGAACAAAGACGAGAATTGATGAAAAGACTTTCTTGTTACAAGAAGAGACACCAAAAGGAAGAACAAAGAGAAAAATGATACAAAAGGTGATGGAAAGTTATAACCTTATTGTGTGCAAGATTTATGTATTTATATATAAAAAAATGGCACATAAATCGAAAATATTAGTATTATTGAGAGAGAGAGAGAGAGAGAGAGAGAGAGAGAGAGAGAGAGAGAGAGA
>OVAP01005220.1:0-13343 GCA_900406295.1 Aurinia saxatilis | reverse complement strand
GGGATTCGATCCTTAAGTACTATAACTACATTTGCTGTGCACTTGCAGTTATAAAATACATAGGGTAAAACTTTGTGTATCACATAACGATCTGTCACCCAAACCCTAAATTTATTATGTTTGTGACGAATTGTTTCAGACTGACGTACCTCAGGTTCCACAAGGGTAGATTCTACGACTATTCGTAAATCTAAATGAAGCTCCTCCTGAGAAGTCGGAGCGATCTCCTGTGTTTCTCGAACTTCTCGAATTGTAAGTTACTCCCATTTGTCCTTTTAGAAAGGTATTTTTCTAAAAGGACACCACTCCAAACAACAAACACTTTGCTCTCACTAGGACTGTAAAAGTAATATCCTTTGGATAACAAATGAAGTAGCATTTATCAGATTTGGGTCCTAGCTTATCAGTAATTAAAAATTTTACATAAGCTTCACAACCCCATATTTCAAGAAAAGAGTAATTTCTAGTCCATATGTCATATGGTGTTTTCTCAACATACTTTGATGGACATCTATTTAGTGTAAATGCAGATGTTTCCAGAGCATATCACCTTAAGGATAATCAAATATCTGTTTGAATAATCAATGATCGAACCATATCTAATAAAGTCCGATTTCTCCTTTCTGATACACCATTCAATTTTGGGGTGATAGGACTGATATTTTCCACTTTTTTCTCTATGTTTTAAGTATTTTTGCTGAAATATCTAAAGGACTTCACAATAAAATTAATGATTTTCACTATTTTATGTTTTCAAAGTGGTTTTTGGAGAAAACGAGCATTTTAGGTACCAAAATGGGTATTCATTGCTAAAAACAGAAATTCGGTACAAGAAGAAGATGCTTGGATGCATATATTATGAAACTTGGATTGAAGTGAAATTTGGAGACAAATAAGTCACGTGAGTTAACTGTCACATAGGCTTGGAATCAAGTCATTCGGTCTTACAACCAGAGAGTTAAGAGCCCAAGCATTAAAGAGAAGTCTTATGAAGTCCAATACCTTGAAAACCAATCGATCGAATGGCGTGAACCGTGATCGAGCAAATAAAGAGTGGATAACTCCAAAAGATTCTGGAATCTGCTCGAGATCACTCAATATATTCAGATGATATATGAAAGCAACAAAAAACGTGTGAGATGATTCAGAAGATATCCAAACGGACATTCTAGAAGACGGATCGATCGAATATTCCTTCTATTCGATTGATAAGATCAAATATTATGATTCTCTTCAGCTGATTCTCCTCTACCACTTCACTGAAGCCCTTGGATGTTCTGCACAATCTATATAAAGAGACTATTTGTCTCTGAGAAGAGTGTGCCTCTAAATTCTACTTAAAGTGGTCCGTTCTTTCTTGCGGTTTTGCAACATATCTCGTATTATTCTTGAGTACAGTAACCCTTAAACACTTAAACTCCATGTAACATCCCGAGTTCTGGTATATGTGGAGAGGTTTCAGAAAATTCGATTTGGCTACCTATGTCACCAAAGTGCACTTATCTTTTCGGTCACTTGTCCAGAGAGAACTTCAGAGTTAAGCGTGCTTGAGCTGGATCAATTTAAGGATAGGTGACCTATTGCGAAGTGATTCGCGGTACCGTGTTAATGAGGACAAAACACGGGGAAAGATCTCGTGGTGATTGCAAATACAGTAAACAAGACTTTCGAGCTTTCAAAAATTAACGCACCGACCGTCGGAGAGGGGTGGGGCCCATGGGCCGAGAGAGGGCATGGAGACCTCACCGGTAGGGGTGGACGGGGTGTTACACTCCACCTATAAATACTAGCATCCTTACGTTACAAACCTAGTACCGTTTTTCTTAGCTAATATTCTTTGGTACGAAAGCACACACAATATTTTAATGAATGTAGAGGGTCAAATTTTTTGTGAAGTTAGGGTGCTTGCAGGTTGAATTTTTGTTGGACCAGTTGGGAGTCCATATGCCAATGACAAAGTTGTGACCTCTTAGTTGTAGTCACAAGTAAGCGAGTTCCTAAATTTTCAAACTGATTTTCCTTTCTTGGCCCCTTGTTTGTTCGAAGATGAACAAAGCTAAGTCTGAGGGATTTTGTGTGTATCAAAATTCTTACAGCCAAAACTTGTCTACGAAACCTTTAGGGATCGTCGACTCTCTGCGTCTGAATCACTCGAAATCAAAAGCAAGAAAATAATTGAAGGTAGATCCTTTTATTGATAAGAGATGAACGTTGAGTTACGGCTGCTAAGAGACTCAAGCTATTCGATATGTGAAAGATCGGTTATGACCTAAGACTAGCGATTCTATTTATACTCGTAGCTAAACCGTCTTAAGACCGTGGGCTTTTCCTTTTTGCTACGGGCCGCCTTCTATTTCCTTGTCGACAAAATCTCGGACAACTTCCATTTCTCCGATATGTGTGTGTACCGAAATTCACACAACCACAAACCTTGTCTAACGAAAAACTTAAGGGATCGTCAACTGCTTTATGTATGAACCACTTGTGAACACGAAAGTAAATAAAGTAAGAATGGAAAAGAACAACGAACGGAAGACAGAAAACTATGAATGAAAACGAGAATTTATTGCTAGATCTCTCTAGGGTTCGAGAGATTAAGAGATTTCAAGATACATTATGAGTTATAACTAGCAAACTATATATACTCTCAGCTAAACCGTCCTAAGTCGTAGGACTTTTCATGAGCCACCTTCTGTTTTCTCATATAGAACTTCTTAGATGACTTCAATTTCTCCGATGTGAATCTGAAAACTTCCATTTCTCCGGTGATCCTTCGGAAGCTTACCTTTTTGTCGCTAAACAAAGAAAGACTTCCTTTTTCTTAGATACATCTTCAAATCTTCTCAAATCTTCACGAATCTTCTAGTATGACAGTGCATGATCTATTGAAAGGCTTAGTTCGGATGTCGGCCCATGATGAAGTATCAGACCTTTTAACTTGTCGAGAGTGTAATCGGACTCATAGGGCGCATTTCGTGGTAATGTGACTTAAAGTTGCTTCGTGAATCACATGTTCTTATTGGAACTAAGATATTTGGCTCAATTGAATCCACAGAAGGGTATTGACATGATATATGATCTCTCACACGACCCTGCGACACATGCATGGGTCGTGAGAAGTTCCTCAACAACGTTCTGTGACCCAAGCCATGCAGTGTGAGTCGCGGGATGGCTTGGTGATGACATTTCGCGACCTAAATCGTTATGATTGGGTTGCGAAAAATGCCTAGAGAAGGAACAGCAAACCACACACACAGTCGGGTCCGAAAAAGATGCTCGAGGAAGAGACGCGAGTGGATGCCAGTCTGTGAGTCGTGGGACGTGCTTTGTCCACGAACACGTGAGACGGTATTCACATGGGTTGCGGGACGTGCTTAGTCAATGAACACGCGAGATTATCTTCACGCGGGTCGCAGAATTTCTTGGCCCACAAACACGCGAGCCGATCTTCACGCTGGGTCGCGGGACACACTCGGTTCACAGACACGCGACCCAGACTTCTCTCAGGGTCGCGGGACGTGTCTTAGTCGAGGAACTTGCGACCCTAATGCTGCTCGTGTCGCAGAAGATGCACATGAAGAAGGAGATGCAGTCCACGAGATGTGTTCCAAGTCACGGGTTGAGCTTCGATAGTCGAAAGGCGACCCATCGTGGTCCGTGGATCGTGGGAATTTCCTCCGATCCTCACGTGAATCTCTCCATTCATCACACGCATTGTGACTGATCCTCGACCATGCAGCTTGTGGTTGCACGAAACTATGATTACAATGACTCTTGATGACAATAAACCATCTATGACTCCATACTTAGTATTTCTTATGCTATCAATCTCAAGGGGTGGAATCTGACGCCCACAATATGCTTCGATACGTCTCCCATTTCGTTGATATTCTTGTGGATAACTTCCATTTCTCCGAGATATTCTAAGAAGGTTTCCTTTTCATCTAGAGGCAAAGGAAAACTTCCTTTTTTGTAGAGATGTGCTCGAATCGTCTAGTATGTCGGTTTATGAAAGGCTTTGCTTGGTCCGAGAGATGGAGATCGGTCCGTAAAGGAGATATTGGGCCGTTTAGCTTGTCAAGAGTGTTGTTAGACTCATGGATTTTTATTCAATCACATGGGTTACATTTCTCGATAGTGAGAGTTAGAGGTGCTTCACGAATCACTCGTTCTTGTTAGAATTAGGTTTCTTTGACTTGTTGTGATTGTGGGATAGTGTCGAGATGACGATAGGCGACCCATGCATGTTCAACGGGTCGTGGAATGATGAGACCATGATGAAGTGCGACCCATGTGTGTTCCACGGGTAGCGGTTAGTCTCTGAGACTCGATTAGGCGTCCCGTATACGTCCATGGGTCGTGGAACATGCTGTCGAAGGCAATGTGCGACCAGTGAGTGTTCCACAGGTCGCATAACATGTTGCCGAAGGCAGTGCTCGACCGTGAGTATTCCATGGGTCGCCGAACATGCTTTCGAAGGCAATGCGCAACCCGTGAGTATTCCACGGGTCGCGGGACATGTTGTCGAAGGCAATGCATGACATGTGAGTCTTCTATGGGTCACGGAACATGTTGTTGAAGGCAATGTACAACCCGTGAGTGTTCCACGGGTCGCGGAACATGTTGTTGAACATGTTTTCGAAGGCAATGCGTGACCCGTGAATGTTCCATGATTCATGGATGGCACGCCACCATGACGAAAGGTGACCCGTGGTTGCGTTACGTGTCGTAGATTGCTCTCAATTTGAAGTTTCATATGAAATTGAATCCTTAATTGTTCACTTTCATGTTCGTATGATTGAAAGATCGAGTTTGTGTAAAGACAAAGTCTTTCCTTGAAGACTCATCTATCGAAATGACTTTCTCGATAGGGAGTTTGTTGTATGAAATGTTGGTTGGGATTGTCTCGATGAGCAATTCATCTGATGGTTTTTGGTAGTTTAGATAATCATCCTAGCTTATAGCTCGTGTCTGTATTTTGTCGAAGACACTTAGTCCATTTATGCTATCAATCTTCGGGGGGTGGAATCCGACCCCCACAAATAGGCCCCCAACTCTTCATTTCTTGATGCATAGTTATTAGTTGTAAGACATAGGAGGCTCGTGATTGTTGCTTTATCGGACACGAGAGTGTCATCCTGCAGGTTATGATCCCAAACATTGTCAGGATGTTTTCATTTTTGAACACAAAAATTACTGAGTTGCCATTACGAAGACTAATTCTTCTCTAAGATTAGTGGTGCCTATTAACAAGAAATAGGTCGCACCTTGATCGTCCTGGAGTGAATAAGTGAAAGCTTGAATAGGGAGCAAGTCGTAAAAAACTGGGAGTGAGTATACAAGCATACTTTTGCACTCTCCTATTATTTATGAGAAGAATCATCTGAACTCGTCATGGAAATGAGCTGCCTACGTACCCTGGAAAGGGATAAAGTCGAGTCGTAGTTCTTTGTTAAACGTTAGTTATGAAACACTAACCGTGAAGTACTTGCCGTGAGATGCTAGTAGCGAGTCCTATGTTGGGTGATGCTACGTGGACGTTGAAGGGTGATAGTCGCAAGCTAGGTCCAAGAACTGATTTATATGATTTTATTGAGGTGCTTTAAGAACCGTATGGATTATCGATGGTGGCGTTTTAAGAACCTATCTGTTTTGGACTTAGTGATAATGAACTGATTCGAGCGAATCATCGATAATGGCGTTTTAAGAGCCAACCTTTTTTGGCATAGTCATGATGACTTGATTCGAATGAACCATTGATAGTGGCATTTAAAAGCCTATCCATTATGGACACAATCCTGCTTGACTTGGTTCGAATAAACCATCAATAGTGGCATATTAAGAGCCAATCCATTTTGGACATAGTTTTGTTAGGCTTGATTCGAATAAATCATCGATGGATATAACTTTTCTTAGAGCCTTATCTTACTTCCTCTTCCTCATCCACTCTTCTCTTTAGACTATGAATATTGAAATCGAAAGATGGATGATTTAAAATAGCCATGTACCTTAGACGTTGGGTATCAATGAAGAAGCGAGCCATGATTGAAGTGAGGCAGCATTGGAGGTGTGACCCATGATTTCTCGTCTAATTTGCAAAATAATAGGATTTCCATGGGTCTCAAAATTCGTGATGGCAAAGAAGATGCGAGCTGTGGCTTGACGGGTCGCGAGACTCTTCTCCGAGTCCAAGGCGCGGGCCACGGAAGATCTAGGGGTCGCAGAATCTTCCCTGAGACTAATGTGTGAGCCGCAAAGATATTACGGGTCACGGTATATTTCTCCGAGCCGTGATAGTGGTAGGAAGGCCGATAAAGAATTTCATGGTTGAAGCACCTAGAATGATCCTGGTGAGTATTTCTCCGGGAATCATGCCTTAGAAATCTGGCCCAGCGTAAGAAAAGGGATGGAACTAGCTTGAGGATCAATCAAGAGGTTTTAAACTTTTAAGACCTAGAAGCTAGCTTGTAGTTCAATTAAGGAATTCGTGCATGAGACCTACTTGGATCAATTAAGAGGAATTTAATCCTACTCTTAAGACCAATTTCCTGGTTTGATGTATTGAATCGAATAAAAAAAATTAGGGAAAACGAGAAAACTTTGTTTATAAAATATCGATCAAAGCTGCATATCCAAGAGCTAAAAGCTCTGTTTATATAATCAAGTCACAAGCCGAATTGTATTAAAAAAAAAGTAAAACCTACTTAGAAAAGGAAACCTATAAATTATCATATCTAAAAAAAAAAAAAAGGAAAATAAAACACCAAAGCTGATTCGTTAATGATAATTCAAATTATCATTACATGTTGTCTACGACTTGAGAGGATGCTGCATCAGGTCCCTCCGGGTTAAGAAGATTCGACCTCGGATCTGGAAAGTGACTTGGCGATGATAGGCCAGCAAAATTGGTTCCTCGTTTCCCATTATCTTTCTTTTCCATCTATGATAAATATCATACACATGAAGCAACTTCAACGTCATACCATGAGTAGCAACATGTTGAATCATGAACTGAATCTTTGGCTTCAAGTACTGTTTGAAAGCACGACCTAACATCTTCACTTTATCTTTGTCGCTAGTGTTGAAATCGCATGAACACCAATTCTTTTTGAAACGAAATCTCCATGGGTCAGCATGATCACCATGAAAAGCTGAGCTAGGGGACAAATGTATGCACCAACCAGATGAAGAATAATCCGCCCGTAAATCAAAATTAACAATCCCTCTTGGTCCATAAAGAACATGCTCTTTACCAAAATTTGCAGAGACACCATCAAATAAATGCAAAGGTAGCGAGTGCATAGCTTCTTTAAGCTCCTTTAAACGGTCACGGTTCCATATAGACAGTGATTAAACAGCAGAGATAAACACCACTTTCTCAAGTAAGAACGTGTATGAGATAGAGAACAATGGCATGTGAGGACAGAGTGAACAAAAGATAACGAATAAGGAGTCCACAAGAAAACCAAATTGGAGTACTTGACGACCAGAAACAAAGACCAAGCAAACTATTAATCAAGATGATGATTGAGATTGAGATTGGGTAATCAAATCTCAATTATTTGACAATGATATCAATCCATGATTTGTCTCTCTCAATCAATCATGGATTTATTCTCTATCAATCAGAAATTATGTAATTACTACTATGATTTTGTACACTTAGTATATAAACATGTACAATCTCTCATATCAATTCAAGCTAATACAAACAAAGTTTCGCTACATCTTCTTATTCTCTTACTCTTCTTATTCTCTTAATCTCATCTTTATCTCATGGTATCAGAGCTTAAACGCCGTTGCATCTAATCTATAAGTTTCTCAATCTTCTTTCATCTCTGATTATCAGATAATTCTCTTTTTCTGTTTTCAGTTCTCTGTGACCACTTTCTAAAATATCTTCTCTGGTTTTTTTATTCAAAAGTTCTCTGCATTAGATTCAAGGGTTTTGATTCAAAAGCTCTCTCCTTTTGATTTATTTTTATTTTACGAAGCAAATCTCAATTGGAGGAAATCTCATCTGCATCTTTATTTCTAATTCTTCTATTATCCAAAAACAAAAAAAACGAGAAAAAAAGGTAAAATCTTGTTCAAGGATTTCTTGGTTTTTTTGTTCAAGGATTTCTTGGTGTTGGTTTGAACTTGGTAAAAGCTTAGTTCTTTGGTTATCTAAGCTAGTGTTGTTCAAGTCTTGTGGAAATCAATGGATAACAAGGGCCCATTGATCTTTCCAATCATTATCAAAGGAGAAAACTACCTCACTTGGTGTAGAACGACTAAAAATGTTCTAGATTGTCGTGGTTTATGGGATAACCACATTGAAATCATCGATGTTGAGAAGAAGGATGGAGCCGAGAAGGCTAAATGGAGCCAAGAGGATATGTGTGTTCTTGGTGCCGTTCAAACTTCTCTTGAAGCTTCACTTCTCGAAGCCTAATCTTATTATGTAACTACTAAGGACTTGTGGGACACACTTAAAACGGTTAATGCATACGTTTCCAATTTCAATTGAGTATTTGAAGTGAACAAAGCAATCAATAACCTTTGTCAAGACAACATGGACTTTAAGAAGCATTTTGGAAGGCTTAGGTCATTACGGGTGGAGCCTGAGATGTTAAGGCCGAGCACAGTTGATCCAACTACTTTAAATGAAAGGAGAGAGCACGATAAGGTCTTTCGCTTGCTCTTGACCTTGAATCCTACTTATAACGATCTCATCAAGCACATCTTAAGGGCCAAAACTCTTCCAAGCCTTGCTGAGATTTGCTCTCAACTTCAAAAGGAGCAAGGTTCCGTCGGTCTATTTGGTGAGAAATAAGTGTTACCTATGGCCAACAAAGGAGTGTACAAGCATGACGATATGAGCGCTTTAGTTTGTGATCATTGTGAGAGAAACGGTCACATTAAGGATAAGCGTTGAATTCTCCACCCTCATCTCAAGCCAAGCAAGTTCAAGTAGTCTTCAATAAGGGCTAACTAACCAAGTGGAGATGGAGTGGTTGAGACTTCTACAAATGTTATTTCCACATTCAAGAAGATCAAGATCAAGCCCCAACTCAACCTGAAGCAGCAAATAATCTAGAACCAACTTCTCCCTAGGTTTCCAACCAAGAAGAAAGTAATGCACCTTTAGTAGAAGAAGAAGAAGCTGAAGCACCTCAATTAGAATAACAAGAAGAAAGCGAGGATAATCATATCACACCATTCCCTAGGAAAAGTGGACGAAACCCAAGTGATCCTGCTACTTTAATCAACAAATGGTCCTACTACATTGGACCCATCCTATTCAAGCAGTGTGTTCTCTCGACTTGTTACCAGCAGATCATCAAGCCTTCCTTGGAAGATTGACATGCAATATATCCTCAAAGCTATGAGGAAGCTAAGGATAATGAAGAATGGACAGCAGCTGTAGGAGATGAAGTGGGAGCTATGGTTAGAAACCATACTTGGGATGAAGAAGATCTTCCAAGTGAAGTGTGTGAGTTCTAAATGGGTCTTCACTATCAAGTACAAAAGTAATGGGGATATTGAGAGGTACAAGGCAAGGTTAGTCGCGAGAGGATTCACTCAGACTTATGGAGATGATTACACAGACACTTTTGCTCCCGTCCCCAAGCAACATACGGTGAAGGTGGTTGTATCTTTAGCTACAAATCTTGATCGGGAGCTTTGGAAAATGGATGTAAAAAATGCTTTCCTACAAGGAGAGCGAGAAGAGAAAGTTTACATGACTCCACCACCTGGTCTTAAAGATATTGTTGCCCCACAGCAAAGTGCTTAGACTCCGCAAAGCCATCTACAGACTCAAGCAATCTCTAAGAGCTTGGTATCACAAGTTGAGCTCCACCATCAAGGCGAATGGAATCAAGAAATCCGAGGTAGATCATACTCTGTTTACTCTCCAAAATGATCAAGGTATTGTTGTTGTATTGGTTTATGTCAATGATTTGAGCATTTCAGGAAGTAGCAAGGCATGTATTCAAGCTATTAAATCCTCTCTTCATTCTACTTTCGATATTAAGGATCTTGGTGAACTAAATTATTTTCTAGGAATATAAGTGTGTAGATCCAAGGAGGGCTTGTTTATCTAACAAAGGAAATACACAAATTTACAGGAAAGCTTGGAGCAAAACCGGCTCCGACACCGCTTAAAGCTGGTTACAAGGTCACTCAAAAGGGGGAGAAAGATGATAGGCCATTCCATGATGCTGCAAAATATAGAAGACTTGTGGGTAAGCTAATATACTTGACTCATATATGACATGATATCTGCTTTGCTGTGAATCAGGTGAGTCAAGATATGAAAGCACCCACAGTCTATTATTGGAGCTTAGTTGAAAGGATCTTAAGGTATCTCAAAAGCAATCCAGAACAAGGCACTTAGATGGGAAAGAATGCTAGCACATATATTATGGGCTATTGTGATGGTGATTGGGCAGGAGACATGAATGATAGGAAGTCAACAACAGGCTATGGCACTTTTTTTTGTGGGAACCTAGTCACTTGGAAGACCAAGAAGCAAAAGGTGGGGTCAAGTTCAAGTGTGGAAGCAGAATACACAGCAATGAGAAAGCTAAGCGATGATTTTCTTTGGCTCGAGCCCCTACTCAAGGACCTTAATGTTGAGACTTCTAGTCCTATCACTTTCCATTGTGACAATCAAGCGGCGATTCATATTGCCAACAACTCGGTGTTCCATAAGCGGACCAAACACATCAAGATAGGTTGCCACAAGGTCCGAGAGAAGATCGAAGAAGGTATAATACTTCCATGTTACACTTGGAGTCAAGATCAGTTAGCAGACATCTTCACCAAGGATGCAAGTCTCACGGTCTGCAATCACATTTATGGAAAACTTGGACTTATATACCTCACGAGACCTTGATTAAAGGTCCCCTAGTTTATGGGAATAACACTCCTTTTCCCCTAGCATGGTTTTGTCCCATGTGGTTTTCCATGCTAAGGTTTTTAACGAGACTATCTCATGAACTTCCAAGCTTATACTCCATCTCCATTGTGTATAAGTTTGCAGGGAGTATTAATCAAGATGACGATTGAGACTGGGATTGGGTAATCAAATCTAAATTATTTGTCAAGGATATCAATCCATGATTTGTCTCTCTCAGTCAATCATGGATTTATTCTCTATCAATCAGAAATTATGTAAGTAGTACTATGATTTTGTACACTTAGTATATAAGCATGTACAATCTCTCATATAAATTCAAGATAATACAAACAAAGTTTCTCTACATCTTCTTATTCTCTTAGTCTTCTTATTCTCTTAATCTCTTCTTTTTCTCACAAACCACACTCGCGATGTGCAACAGATGCCCGTCATCATGGCAGGCTGAAAGACCCTCGTAAAAGACCATGAATATACCAAACACAATTAAATATTGTGTGGGTAGTGTAATCCCATACCGAAGGCGATGACAATTAAAACTAACATGTGCCCCATGTGAATTACACATCATGCAATCTAGTCCAACACAACCAATTACTCCATCAAACTGCAATGCTTCACGCACATGGTCAAAAACCAAGTAAAAGAACAACAATTTTTTTAAGTCCTAAGCAACGTCATCCATAACCATATTTAGCGCAGATTTTTCCACGAAATCTAATCCCGAGTACACACAACTGGAATACTCCACACAGAAGTTCCACATTTGAATACAAAGAATAGCAAAACTTTGGAAACGGTCTTCATCAGCGGCATGTTCATCAATGCATAACGAGGTATAAAAAGATTACACAGGTATACATTGATTCCTTATTGCAAATGAGAATATATGCTATTGAAAAACCAAATTGAGAGACCAAAGACATTGGAAAAAATTCAAAGAAAGGATGATGTTGAAGGTCTAGAAGTTGCAAGGCAAAAAGGTGTAATGGAAGCTCAACGTGAGAAGTTACGCACTCCAACAATAAGCACCCGTTTGTGTCAGTTCCTTGCATCCACGGCTAGATTATCACAAGGAAACAAATCAGAGTTATGGTTTTTGGTGTGAATATAGTACCTCAAGTAAAGCTCTAAAAAGGGTCACATCCTCGGAGATACACAGTAAGAAACGTCGTCGAAACCACTGAATAAGTTGACTACGTCGCACCAACGAATGAAACTGTTCCATAGCTAACTTGGATCGCATGCTCGTATATACAGTAAGGTCTTCACATCATATCGATTTCGTCGTTAGTTTGACAGCATCATCCAAACCATTAAACATTTTGGTATAATTGGTGACAAATATCCACATCTCTTTCACTAGAGAATCTCACGACCAAGATATCCGAGTAACTTCACCAACTTCATTGTTGCAGCTGTTAATATTTTTGAGTCTCAATTTTATAGCACGACTGAAAACAATGAAATCTCTGTCATTCGTGGAAAGATACTTGCCTAGCTTCCAGAACTTGTCATTTGTGTTGCTCTCTACGTTTGTTTGTCTCCGAACACCAAAACATTGAGGGCGTAAATGACTACGTAGGATTCCTGTGTAGCTTACACATAAGCAGCCTAAAAACTCCAAAATGCAAGTAAATACATCCCACCACAACAACACCGCAACAACGTTTTTTAGATAACCCCATGAATGGTGGCGTGAACTCAAGACTCCAAAATTGAGTATGTCCTTTGAGAAACACATTGAAACCTCAATATCCAAGCTAAGAAGAAGAACATGATATGCATGTCGTCGACAACTCACACGAAGTGGACTCACCATAAGCATTGCAAAAAAAATTTCCTACGATAGGAAACTGCCAACATGGAAATATATGTATGAGAACAAAGGTGTTAAAGAACACTAACGCTACACTTGTGACTTGACTATCACGGCTGCATTGAGAGGGTGAACAAAACAACACATAATTATGTGAATGCCATTCCAATGTCTTTTGACGCCAAGAAATGGAAAATTGTTCACGATGAGTGCTCATGGTGCTTATTTCTTTCAAATAGAGAAGAATATCAGCTGCGGAACAACTCAGAACCACGCTTACAGTTTCTTCTTCCTCACCTTTAGTATGACCAAAAGAGGAAAATGGTAAAGTAAATGGCTTGGTCTCACTATCTGTTTTGAAATTCATCCTTCCACGTGTTACCAAACATGCATCATGTCACTTGTTTAACATACAAACCCTTTTGTATATCCTATCGAACCCATATTCAATTCGCATGGTTGTCTCTTGTTCGAACGCAAAAGCCTCTTGAAGCTCAGTAAGCTTGCCTTTGATATATTGCGTTTTTGACATGTTTTAATTCTTGCTTTTCCTTTGTTTTTCGAGTGTTTTGGTTTGTTTAGAGTCTTAACAGGTGTTTAATGCATTGGAGCTTGAAT
>OVAP01005219.1:0-13345 GCA_900406295.1 Aurinia saxatilis | reverse complement strand
TGTGCACTTGCAGTTAGAAATACATAGGGTAAAACTTTGTGTATCAGTTATACAAACATGAAACCCAAAATCAACGAAAAAAAAATCAATGCAAATCAAGCCCAAATTTCAAAGAAAATTCTAGAAGATAATCAAATCATGGATATATCAAGAAGGTGTATATATACAAAGAATAAATCAAGCTAAAGGCTAATTGCAATTAAATCCTCCAAATTTACTTATTAATTGATTTTTGTAATTATTTAATTTGATTTTTGCATTTATTTTGATTTATTTGATTACTTGTAAATTGAGTCTATATAAGCTCACTTCTCCTCTCATTATAAATATGTACACAGATTTTTGGGATATAAAGAGAACTTTCTCGAAAGCTTAGGCTTTGTTTTGTTTATCTAAGTTAGATGGATTTCTTTACTTAGTAAACGTTTAAATCTATGTCATTTGTGTGGATTCACTAAGGTCTAGATTTTTGATCTCATCACAAAGGCTTTCACACATTTGAGTGGTGATCTTCGATCCACCATCAACTCCATCAATCGATCCCACACGAGGGAAGCGACCACCATCGTGTCAGATCTCCATCTTCGATCATCAAATCTTCACAAGAGAGAAGCGATCGCCAGCTTGTGAAGCCATCAAATCTATCCCCGCATCCATCCATTGAACAACAAGAAAGAGCGACCGCCAACTTGTTGCTTACAATCAACCCATCATCCTAAACCTCGGCCCCCAATCTTATATCAATGTGCTACATGATAAAAAAAAAAAATAACTAAGCAATAAAATTTGTTAGAACTGAAGACATCAAGAATCACTTACATCAAGTCCGGTGAGAGAAACAGCATAGAACTCCTCTCGACGATGAAGAGACTCAATCGGAGGAAAGACATCTCTGTCTCCAACCTAGCTCGCGAAAAACTCTGCATTGGCTCTCCGAAGAGACCCATGAGTTAACGGGCCAGCATCTGTGGGCACAGCGTCGGGCTCGCAACTCGGAGGGACAACCTCCTTGGTCTTCCTAGGCCTCTTGGCCTGACCGGAGGCAACATCTTTGCCTTTCTCCAAAACACCAGCAATGGCCTTCACGGCCTTCTTTAGAGAACCAAGAGCAATGCCTTTGCCCTTTTCTGAAGCAGCAGCCTCCTTCTTCTTCCGTTCGGCAGCAAGCCTCGCAAGACCCGCTGGAGCGCGAACAGCACACACGTTGGACCGATTAGACGGTCCCTCGGACTGCGAGACAAGTTCCTCACGTCCTTCGATTGGCTCCTCCGTAGACTGTACCTCAGAGACGAGGTCGTCCATCAGCGTCGCTCTAGCTCTCACCATCTCGTGAGTATGATCCGTGTGATCCGGTGACTCAAATCCTTTTCGACTGAAGTGAGCATCCTCGACACGTCTCAATGTGAAAGTCTTCTCCCAATGCGTGGATCATTCTCGGAGGAGACAGTAAACTCTTAGAAATGAGTTGTTAGTTAGCACCAAGTTTTTAAGAGCTAACACCAAATTTTGCCTATCAGAAGATCAAGCAATTTTCCCTAACCATTAAGGAAATTTGGTTTTAGTAATTTACCATTTAATAAATTCCTCCAGGCCCCTACAAACATTTGTTTTTTGTCGTTGTTTAGGCTCAGCAATAATTTACTTTAGAGAGAGTTTTAGGGATATGATTTTCTAAACCCTTGTTCTTACTTTCTCTTTAATATATATTGTTATTTCATTATTTCATGATGAATTGCTTAGTTTCCTTGTTAGGTTTAGGGTTCTCAAGTTTAAATGAATTTATGTTATTCATTAATCCAAATTTAAGAAAACACCACTAGTTCTTCTTCTATATTTGTTCTTAATGTTAGTTCTAGTTTGATCACCTAGATTCTTGATCATATGTAAATTATTAGATGCGAGAGCATTAGTAATTACTGGAAAAACTCTTAGAAAAGCAAGGTTTCTATTCGCAAAGAGATTTGGTTTAGAAAACTTGTAAACAATTGAATAGGTTCCTAACGCTAATTTAATTATCCAGGATCCAAAAGGAGATTTGGCTTGATAGATATTAGGGTGATTTAGTAGAATATGGTCAATTTGTTGTAAAATAACAAGAATGGTGAAAATCTTTTGTTAATTACTAGTTTAGGTTTCTATACATATAGTACCTTCACAGAAATATATATTTAATAGAAATGTCATTATTTTAAAATGTCACATCATCAAACAAATCTGTTACACGACACGACAAATTTATTTGAACTATGATAGAATTATTTGAACATTGACAGATTTATTTGAACATTGACAGATTTATTTGGAAATATAATCTCCCGAAAACAAGTCTATCATGGTTCAATGACAGATTTTTATTCGATCATAGAGTTATTTTTGTTAGTTTATTTAAGTAAGTTTATGACATGACACGACAGATTTGTGTGGTTCAACAGATTATGTCTTAACTTGGTTAAGTTGTTTTACTTGATAGATTTATTTAATAAGTTTGTGGCATGACACAACAGATTTCCTTAAGGTTGATAGAGTTGTTTTTTTGTTGGCGGACTTATTTCACCTATCAACAGACTTAACACTTCTCATGGTCACAGACTTGTTGTTTTTGGGTTTTGTGACGAAAGATATATACACAAGTCTGCTACTGAAGCGGACTAATAAGTCTGAGAAAATTGGCTCCGACGTTATGACAAATTTTTGGGGCAATGGTGCCAGTTTTATTTACGTTCATAGACTTTCAAATAAATCTGTTATCCATCCAAAATTTTATCAATAAAGTAGACAAATTTTGACCTAGTTTTTTGGGTTTAGTGCAAGAAAATCCGTCAACTGACAAAATTTGCAAGTTTACCCACGACATATTTATGGTGCACCTAAACACCATAACATACAGAAAACCCTGTGCAATATAGCCCACATATATATTGATTGTTGACCAGATCAAAATGACGTCGTTTTGATAATTTTAATTAATGCGAGCATGTTAAGGAAAGGAATGAACCAGAACATGGACTGCAGGAACAACATGAACTAGCACAGAATGTGGCACTAGCACAGGTTGTAGCACATGACGTAGCACAGGAGAGGAAGCTTCAACCTGAGAAAGCTCTAGCTATGGACACTGGACCAGTCACTCAGGCTAAGGCTAGGAGGCTCAAGGAGGATATCAATGAGATGATTACAAGAGAACAAATCCCAAATACTCAACCTATGGTGCTAAACCTAATTGAATTCCGAGACAGCCCATAAATGAGTATGTGAAAAACTTTGTACTCTTTTCCTTAGTCAGGTTTTTCCTATTCTGGGTTTTCTTGGCTAAAGTTTTTAACGAGACAAAGGAGTTCACATTGCAATTGCTCATTTGTGGCTGAAATGGAGCCAAAACTCTCGGATTCAAGTTTAAACCAAGTCTTTGGTTAATTAAATCAGTTGTGGTCCAAACTCTTTAATTTCTTTTTATTTCCAATGTTTCTTAAATGTAATAGGCTCCTCTCTCACGTTAAAAATGTGGGAGACTGATCTGAGAACATAACTTTTCTCTTTGGATAAAATCAGATCTTTTCTTTCTTAATTTGAGAGTGATTCTCGGTTATACAAGATTGTTGGTGTGTTATATCCTTCAATCACCATTTGATTCTTCTGTGGTGTGTCATATCCAAAGGAAATCATCTTAGGTATATCAGTGGCCATTCCGCATCCACTATGTGACCAATCGACTTCCACAAGTCTTGATCCTTGAAACTTTGCTTTCTGGTTGCAAGGATTACCAAATCAACAAACTAGAATGTCAATCGTAGGGAGATTCATATCACTAATTTAATCAAAATTTCTACAAAGTGGGAAATTGAACTCGCGTCCTTCACAAAGTGTATACAAGACCTAACCAAGTGAACCCTCAAGTCTTCGTTGTATGTAGTTACACATATATACTTATATGATTAAGCAAATTAAAAAAACAAAATTATACTAATTTAATTTAATTTTTGTGTTCAATCGTTGTTGTTGGAGTTTCGGCGGAAACAATCTCAAGCAGAAAAGGCGATTGAGTTCGCCGTCGTTTTCTACTCCGGCGGATCAGGAGTACTAGAAAACAGTGTTGATAGATATTACCTCGCTGATTTCTTGTGGGGGTGCTACAACAGATGATACTGTCCATGAGGATGTCACAAATACGGAGTGGCTCTTCTTGGTTTTGATGACGAAGAGCTTTTCTTGTGGTGCTGGATTAGCCGGAAAGGCTTTCGCGACGGGTTAATTGGTTTGGGTATCGCATGTATTCCTTTGGCAAATGGAGTTGTTGAACTCGGGTCAACGGAGCAGATCCGAAAGTGTTCGGATCTTATGAATAAGGTTCGGATCCTTATTAAGCGGCAGTGAATTTGATCTCCTCCTCGACTTCGATTTATCTTGTTCACCGGAAAAAAGTGTTTAGGGAATGAAGACGATCTAACTATATAAGTATGTATGTGTGCCTATATTTAACAAAAATTTGATAGTCATGTGGGTTAAGTCACGTGTTCTGTGCTAAAGGACCTGGGTTCGATTCAGATGTGGGCTATATTATGGATGTTTTGTACGTTATGACGTTTTAGTGCAACATAAATATGTTGTGGGTAAACTTGCAAAATTTTGCCAGTTGACGGGTTTTTTTGCACTAAACCCTAGTTTTTTTAGTTTCTCTAGATGTTGACCTAAACATAAGGTGAAAAAATAACTAAATGTATCTTTCAAAACTCATGGACAGCCATTACTCCTCTGGTTCAAAAGTTTTTTATTTCTTTTTCTATCTATCAATACTTTATCAAAGTTTTTCAATCAATGGATCATGAAGTGAATCTAGTTTGAGATATGAACAAGAGAAGAACAAGACGAGAGAATACCAGAGAAGACTAGAGGAAGAACAAGAGGAGAGAAGACCAGAGGAAGAAACGCCGTCTGTGTTTTAGACAAATGTGATTTTAGGTTTACGGTTAATGGTTTGGTGTTTTGATTTTAATTTTTTTTTGTTGTATAATCATAGTTTTGATTTATGTTGTGATTCATCGATGTAAACTAGTAACTAGTAATAATAATTTACAATGAAATAACAATTTTACTATTTTCAAATAATAATCTCTAATGTTTAATCAGAATATCTTTTTAATTTTTATTAAAATCAAAATGGCATTTTGTGATTATGTTGTCTAATATGGGTAAATGGTCATTTTCAAAAGATTAATACCAAACTAGTAAGTCTGTGAGAGACACACCAAAGTACTAATTATTCAAAAGATTAACCATATTTTTAGTTAATTTCTCTAGATATTATATTAAGATAGTATTCGCAACGAGAGTTAGTTTGCTTGATTCTATGTTCATGTTCTAGAATTTATGTTTGGTATCTGATTTTTACAAAGAGTGTCGAACGGCACCCTGTAGGTGTCGAAGGACATTCAGACGGATTTGGCCACAATTTAGATGCTTCTCCGAATTTTCCAAGGCCTTGCTTTAATTAATTTACAACCCCTGGTAATTTGCTTACTGCTGTTTTAAATATTTACTTGAATTTATTTTGTCCTAGTTTAATTAAGAGTCTAAAATTAGTTGTGTGATTTATTGGTTTTTGTGGACTCGATCATAAGTACTATAACTCATTTGTTGTACATTTGCAGTTAAATATTGTGGGGTTCAAATATCCCCACCTACAATCACTGAGTACCAGTCGAAGGAAAAATAACTAAGTCTTGGTGATTTAGGCCAAGGTCATCTACAGAGTCATGACCTCGGCAAACACATCCACTAACGATCGCCGATGAAGTCTAACTAAGTCACTTCCTCATCACAGCCTTCATTAACATATGCCGAGGCCATTAACTAAATCACAGGCTCGACATAGTTCCATACATTCGCGAAGCCGAAGACATGAGGCAGACCATGTCCTTGGCCAGTTCCATGCTTTGTACACAATGCCGAGGAAATGAACTAAATCATTTCCTCGGCCCACTCTCGTCTATTCCCAAAGGCCGAGTTCGTCAGCATATAATGATGGGCCGAGCAATACTCTGAACAGCCCAGTATCAACCGAAGACCGAGAAGATCGAAGCCTAAATATCAAGTAGACGAGCCGACCTGAAGGGAAAAGGCAAGAAGGATCAGGAATATACGAGAAGATCTAGGAGTCTAACTTATCTCTAAAGTCGGCATAATCTTCTGTAGATATATTCTTTAAGTTAAACTTGTAGAACATCTCTTTCTAGCTTAAGAACCCTAAAAGCTTACGATACGAAAGGTTCTTTTTCTCTACTAATAATCAATAAAGCTCTTCGCTTATCACTGAGTTTGTGTTCGAATCAAGTTGTTCGTGATCCTCTTAAAGAATCTCAAACAAGTATTGATTATGTGAGTTTTTACTTACACAAATATAAGGAAGAAGAAGAAACATTCCATACCTCGGAAATTGTGATTTAAGCAAGTATAGGCGAGGACAAAAGATTCAAAATAAAATCGGTGTTGGATCCAAAACTAGTCGGAAAAAGTTCAAATGAATCGGAAACAAAACAAGAAGAAAAAAAAAAACAAAAACTAAACTATAAATAAAGTATGACTGGGTAAAGATGCCGGATACCGGTGAGACCAGATCTGAATGGTGTGGAAATGTTTATGTGGAGAGATGTGAGAGAACGGTTTGTTAAAAAGTTTTTCTTCTTCTTTTTTGTTTTGGTCGGACATTTGTAGTTTTTGGTTTAGACTTTAAACAATGAAACTAGTGTTAAGGAAAACGATGACGGCGGATACATATTAATATTATTATTAAGCATGCAATATGAAACGGAAAGAATAAAAAAAAGAGAAGATGTGTTGGACCGTTCCTTAGTTAAGTCGAGGAAGTCTCTTGCAGCGTTTACCTTTTCCCATTGGGAGAAAGCCAAAAAAGAAAGCACCGGCGCATGAAAAGTCGCGTTTTTATTGTTCCTCTCACGACCCAACCCAACCCAACTGCTCTCTACCTTTCCCAGAAATTTCTCGTGCCCTTCATAAAACCCAATTTCACAACCAATTCTTCGCGATCTACGATTCCCTCTTCTCCACTTCTGATTCGATTGATTGATTGTTTTTCTCCGCGTCACCTGTTGATTTCTCGTCTTCCGATTTAGGTTTTTTTTTTCTTTTGCCCCTTTTTGCTATGGGTGAGGAGGGTTCAGTGTTTGGCCTCGGTGATGGGCCACCGCCTGACGATGATTGTTTTGGTGGCTTTGAATTTGAGGAAGACGACGAGGATCTCACTATTGACCTCGATACGATTTATCGAATTTTAGATGAGAAGCCCGATTCTGCTGAGGTATTTCATGAGAAAGCTTGAGATTTTCGATTACATGGTTCTCTTAACTTGATTTTGAATCTGTCTCACTAAACGTATAAATGACTCATCTCTTAGGGTAGCCAAGATAATTCATCTCCAGTTTGTTCATCTCCTGACGACCTCAAGAACTCACAGCTGCAAAATGGTTAGTAGTTGCAAAATTGTGTTACTCTCTTTGGGTATTCGAGGTACATTGCTTTAACGGCCCTTGCATTTTTTTTGTACTGGATTTAACTTGAACAGGATCTGAGATGGCTGATTGGACTCCTGCTAGGACTGGGGTGCCCGATGACCACGTCAAACTGGATCCTGGGCTCAGTCCTTCACCTGCTCGTACTTGCTCTGCAAGTCTAAAAGATTGGTATACGTCAAGCCAGGATGAGCAGCCTGTCGAAACATGTGGAGTATCTCAATCTGAGATGACTAGTTGTAGCATATCGTCTAGTTCCGTTGACAGAAACAATACTTGTTTCTCTGATCATGGTGGCAACGTGCTCTTCCATCCTGTCAGTTGTGACGTTGACACTGTATCCAACCACGATGACAAGATAATCGATTCCAAATGTATGCACCTTATCTACTAACATTTCAGGTTATTCTTTGTATATATCCACACTGCTCATCTGTCTGTTGTTAATTTACGTATTCCTCATTGATGTTACATCGTATTGCAGTCGCATCGTACAGCCCCACAATGGTTAATCCTTCTTTCGACAACACTCCTGGATATGGAGCGGGTTTGGGAGCCGTTTATAAATCATCTGTCATGTCTGGTCTTTGTCATTATTCCAGTTCTCTCAGTGATGGTGTGGATAACTGTGTTTCTTCTGCACAAGATTACTACAGTAAAAGTGGTGCATCCTTAGCAGAACAAAACCCTAATGTTGTCCAGAATTTCGCGTTTCAGTTTTTTCCTAATAAAGAAGAAGCTGGAAATGATGTTGAGAGTGGAGTAAGTGAGTGTCAATCGGATGGTGCTAGCCGGATGATTTTTGACAGGCATGGGAGACTAGATAACGGTCATTTAGAGAGGAAACCTGCTGTTGGTTTCTCTAATGCAAGAGGGATCAGTTTCAATTGTGAAAGCAATCTAGTTTCTCCTGCCTGTGTCAAACCGTTCACTAGTTTTGACTGCCATTTAGCTGATAACGACGTTGAACGGCCTGATAATTGTTCAAGCAGTTTTCAGGATAATGAAGATAATCATGTGAAGGTTAAATCAGAGGCTATGTCAGAGAAGGTGGTTTACAGTTCAGTTCCAGGGGAATATAGTTGTAGGGACAATGCTTATGCAACTCAAGAAACCAATCATTGGTGGTCTAGTGCATCAAGCCACTCAATCTCCTATCAAACAGATGTTGAAAAGGGATACTCATCATATATGGCGCCCCAAACTGCTTTCCCTAACCAAGACTGTGGCGACAGAAGTTCCAATAAATATTATGATTCAGATGCATGTTTGCAATCTGATGCAGCAGATCCCAACATTGTGACACAAAGCAATGAGTATTCAGACTTTTTAACACAAAAAGGAGAACATATTCAGCCGAGGAGCATTGATTCTAATTTCTCAAATGCCAGCTTTGAATCGATTCAAAGTCACTCTTCAGAGTGTATATCCGATAGTGATGATGATTCTGTCTGCATTATTGAAACTAATGGTCAATCAACATTCCCACATCGGCCTTTGGCTGTGAAAAATCCTTTGGCTTCTTCACAATATTCTACAATTGGTCATACTTCTAGTCAATCTGGTGCCCTAAAGCTGCAGTCGAACAAAGAAAATATGATCTATCAAGCTGCATTGCAGGTTAGTGGATGCTAGCCTTTTAAAGAAGTAGGCGTTTTTCCCTATTGCCATTGTAAAATTAACAGTCCAACACTTTAGTTTTTTGCTGATATTCGGATACATATTTAATTGTGTTGTGAACCCTATTTTCACAACTCTGCATGATGTAGCCTAGAGTGTTGTATGAGGCTATAATGGGACTACAAGGTTACCGAAGTTCTCCTTTTATTGGATGTGCCTGGGTGATATAATGCGAGACAGCAATTGTGAAAGTTCCATATTAACCTTTATTCTGTGTTTTCATGTCTAATAACATTGTCTGACTTGCCAGGATCTCTCTCACCCTAATGCTGAAGCAAATGCTCCTGATGGTGTCTTGACAGTCCCGCTTCTGAGACATCAGGTGTGCATGTAATTATTAAATTTAAAACATTCCCTGTAAATGTCTAAAACACAAGCTGTAGAATTAATCAACTGGTACTTTATGGATATATTGTATGGCTCGCTAAGATGATTTGTCTGGCCACAAAATGAGAAATGGGATTTTACAGCTGTTATTATTTTCCAACATGGTGGTTGTTTGTTTTGGTAAATGTCGATACATATATCTATTATTGTATCCTTGACTGTATCTTTCTCATGAATAGCGAATTGCATTGTCATGGATGGTCCAGAAGGAGACAAGTGGCGTCCCCTGTTCGGGAGGAATTCTTGCTGATGACCAGGTTTTGTCTTTTGTTGTAATTTTAATTCAATAGTCAATAGACAATCAGCTTAAGTTTTCTCAAATTTTTATTTGTTTTATTAAGCTTTCCGGTATAAATATCTTGTTCAGGGACTTGGAAAGACAATTTCCACTATAGCTCTTATACTGAAAGAACGGTCTACACCTGCCAAAGCATGTGAACAAAGTAGTAAGAAAGAATTTTTTGACCTAGAAAGTGAGAGTGGAGAATGTGTGCCTTCAAAACCCAGTGGAAGAAGTGAACAATTCGGTCACTCGCAATTGCTTTTGAATGGAGATAGTCTGAGTAAGGTGAGGGGAAGGCCAGCTGCTGGAACACTCGTCGTTTGTCCCACTAGTGTAATGCGACAGTGGGCGGATGAATTGCGTAAGAAGGTGACTACTGAAGCTAATCTCTCTGTTCTGGTATACCATGGTTCCAGAACAAAAGATCCTCATGAGTTGGCTAAATATGATGTTGTGGTTACTACATATTCTATCGTAACTATGGAAGTGCCGAAGCAGCCTCTTGTTGATGATGAGGATGAAGAGAAGGGTGGTGCACATGATGGTGGACCTACTGCTGATGGCGTTTGCTCAAATAAGAAAAGGAAGTATCCTCCTGATTCACAGAAGAGGGGCTCAAAGAAGAAGAAACATGTTAATCGTCTGCCTGTTGAGTCTGGCCCTCTTGCGAAAGTTTCATGGTTCAGAGTTGTTCTAGATGAGGCACAGAGCATTAAGAATTACAAAACCCAAGTTGCAAAAGCATGCTGGGGACTCCGTGCTAAACGGCGGTGGTGTTTGTCTGGCACTCCAATCCAGAACTCGATTGAGGACCTCTACAGCTACTTTCGATTCCTCAAATATGATCCATTTTCCTCCTACGTATATTTCTGTAATACGATTAAAAACCCTATAAGTAGAAATTCTGTGAATGGATATCAGAAGCTGCAGCTTATCCTTAAAACAGTGATGCTTCGGCGAACAAAAGGTCAGTCTACGGATATTGAAGCTATATTGCTTTGGATGTTCATCTAAGGTTTTAAATGGTTTAAACTGGTTAACATATTAGGTTCACTTCTTGATGGGAAACCCATAATATCTTTACCTCCAAAGTCCATCGAGTTGAGAAAAGTGGATTTCACTGAGGAGGAACGTGATTTCTACTCCAAATTAGAGGCCGAATCTCGTAGTCAATTCCAGGTATGGCTGTGGACTCAATATACTCTTTAAGTGGACTTTTTTTTTTGTAATTAAAATTTTGCAATATATTAGGACTGTATTGTGTAGTTTCATTTGACAATATATGTATGCGTATCCGTGTGATAAGTTTTCCTTTATTTTTATCAGGAGTATGCAGAAGCCGGAACAGTGAAGCAAAATTATGTAAACATTTTGTTGATGCTCTTGCGCCTTCGCCAAGCTTGTGATCACCCTCTTCTAGTTAATGGTGAATACAGTTTTACCTGGGAGTCCTCAGCCGAATCAGCCAAGAAGCAGAATCTCTCAGAAGCTTCGATTTGTGGTATCTGCAATGTAAGATTCTTCTCTCCTAAAATTATCAGGCAACCTGTTATCTTATCTTGTCACCTTTTGTTGACAAATCATTATATAGTTTTCAAGACTAAGTAGTTCTGAATTATCTTTCTTCTTTACCCGCAGGATGCACCTGAAGATGCTGTTGTGTCAGTCTGTAGTCACGTTTTTTGTAAGCAGTGCATTTATGAACGGCTTACAGGTGATAATAATCAATGCCCTGTTGCAAACTGCAATGTCAGACTCAGCATCTCATCCTTGTCTTCCAAAATAAGATTGGGAAATGTTATGCCTAGCATGCTTGATCGTGCCACTTCAGATCATGTCGATACTGTGGGCCCTTGTTCTAAAGATCTCCCATATGGTTCGTCCAAAATTAAGGCTGCTCTACAGATCTTACAAGCACTGGCTAACCCCCAGGATACAAATCAGATCTCTCAAAATGGAGATGACTTTAGTCCTCCTGTAACTCCAGTTAAGAATGAGGGTAGTAGAGTTGATGGTCTGGCTAAGGCAGTTGGAGAAAAGGCCATTGTGTTCTCCCAATGGACAAAGATGCTAGACCTACTTGAAGCTTGTCTTAAAAGTTCGCGTATTCAGTATCGAAGGCTGGACGGAACAATGTCAGTTGCTGCCCGAGATAAAGCGGTGCAGGATTTCAACACTCTCCCAGAGGTACATAGCCATAAATAGAACCTTGAAGACTTGTGTTTGCTTGCTGTTCATGGTTTCCCAAGGGATGATGTTACACATGCTGACTTTTTTCTTACTTGTTTAGGTGTCTGTAATGATAATGTCTCTCAAGGCTGCTAGTCTCGGACTAAACATGGTAGCAGCTTGTCATGTTCTGATGCTGGACTTATGGTGGAATCCAACGACGGAAGATCAAGCGATTGATAGAGCACATCGCATAGGACAGACAAGACCAGTAACAGTGGTACGTTTCACAGTGAAAGATACAGTTGAAGATCGCATATTGGCCCTCCAGGTATGTGATGAACTGGTTGATTTTTTGGTTTCTTTAAGCTTCAAGCCATTTCTCACATTTTTTGGTGGATGCAGGAAAAGAAGAGAAGGATGGTAGCCTCTGCATTTGGAGAAGATGAAAAGGGAAGCCGACAGTCTCACCTCAGTGTTGAGGACCTGAGCTATCTGTTTATGGCGGATTAGTAAGAGCTTGGAGCTCGTTTTTGACCAATGCGAGCCGGTACATATGATTAGGATTTTCTTTGCTTTTGTGCAGTTTTGAAAGGAAGAAGCTCTTGGTTTAACTGACTACAGGTTTGTGCAAAAAATAGGAAAAGACTTTTGGGGTTTGGGATATAAAAATAGAAAGCTGATCCGATTGGTCATTATTATTATTATTCCATTTGGACTTTCAGATGTTGCAAAGAAGTAAGGAAGATGATAGGAGCCTTTTGGTTTTTAACTTCTCATTGTATGATCACAATTTTACTGATCCGCCGATTTATAGCTTTATTTCTTCAACATCTTTTTCCTCGTAATTTGTAGTTTTATTTCTGTTAGATTTGGACGGAGTTTCCATAAAAATATGGTTTAGCACTTTCAATTGGAAATACTGTAACTGTGTGTGGTAATCGGAAAATATGATCGTCCTAACTGTTAGTTTGCAATGTACACATAGTTTTAAAAATAAACTTACGAAAACGAGAGATGAGGAATCAGAAACAAAATGGGTTTAGAGACTAGAATCTCCTTTACAAGATCCATTAAAATAAGCAAGGTTAATTTAGAGATTTAAAAAACGCCAGATCTAATGGGAATCATATGGCCTGGTTTTCTATAAATCTTTGTTCAACTTATTGGCCTTGTACTTGGACGCGGTCTCAGACAAGTTTGCTTCAATGGATCCGTTGAGAATTAATGGCTGTCACCGTTAAGAATGAAACTGTAACGCCCGTATCCCACGGATAAGATCAGTTCGGGAAATGATCGGGAG
>OVAP01005217.1:0-14103 GCA_900406295.1 Aurinia saxatilis | reverse complement strand
AACGGGCATCTCTAGCCACTGATTTACTCAACCACCGTTAGGATATGTATTCTGGAGAAAGAGTTGGGGGGACCAGTACTAGAAACGATGCTGAGTTTGCAGCTTTTGGAAACTTTATTGCGGGAACAGGCTTAAGAGAATTACCAGCTAAAGGGAATGCCTTCACGTGGAGTGGGATTAGAAACAGCTGTTGGATTCAAAGTAAGCTAGATCGAGCGTTTGGAAATCAGGTTTGGTACTCCTCCTTCCCTGCTGCACATCAAGAGTTTATGGATAAAAGAGGCTCTGATCATAGACCAGTGCTTATAAGATTGATATCCAGTATGAAGGTCTATCAAGGTCAGTTTCGTTTTGACAAGAGAATGGTGAACAGACAAGGTTTTTTTTAGTCCATAAGATCAGCCTGGAGTCAGAACACGAGGCCACAGGAGGACATTCTCTCTGGAAAGCTCAGTAATTGCAGGAAAACCCTGAGTAGATTCAAGAGGAATAACAACCTACATGCTCAGGACTCAATTAACAGACTTCAAGTGGNTATTCAAGAGGAATAACAACCTACATGCCCAGGACTCAATTAACAGACTTCAAGTGGAGCTAGAAAAGCTACAATCATCTTGTTCTAATGCACAAAGAATTCTTCAAGTTAAGAAGGATCTTTGTAGAGCCTATAAAGAGGAGGAAATGTATTGGAGCCAGAAAAATAGAAAGAGATGGCTGAAGGAAGGGGATGAAAATACACATTATTTTCATGAATCAGNTTCATTGGAAAAGTTAAGAGATCCTCACGGAAATTTTCATTACTCAGAAGCCTCTAAAGGACAGATTGCTCAGGATTACTTCAAGAATTTTTTTACCTCAGAGGCTCATTCTGACCACACTGATGTCCTATTGGGTTTTCCATCCACGGTGACATCTGAAATGAATGAGAAACTAGTTGAGCCAGTCTCTAAAGATGAGATAACACAAGCTGTATTTTCAATGAAGGCTTCAAGTTCCCCAGGCAGTGANAGTACCTGTTCTTTACCATCCCAGTGGAACTTCACCCAAATCGTTCTGATTCCCAAAAAATCAAACGCAGATAAAATGGAGTACCTCAGACCTATAAGCCTCTGCAATGTCATTTACAAGGTCATTTCGAAAATTTTAGCCTCTAGCCTAAAACCTTTCCTTAATATTTTGATTAGCCCTACTCAGTATGCTTTTGTTTCTGACAGACTGATTACTGATAACATTTTGATTGTGCATGAGATTCTGCATTCCCTTAAATCTCACTCTTTTTCTTCTAAAAACTTTATGGCTACAAAAGCTGACTTGTCTAAAGCTTATGATAGAGTGGAATGGGGTTTTCTTAAGTCCATTTTGTTTGCTTTTGGCTTCCACCCTACCTGGATTAATTGGGTTTTTTGTTGTGTTTCTTCTGTTCAGTATACTATTCTTATTAATGGTCAATGTTTTGGTCTGGTAAAACCAGAGAGAGGACTTAGACAGGGGGACCCTCTCTCTCCTTTTTTGTTTGTTCTGTGTACACAGTTCCTGGTCCATTTGCTTAACAAGAGGGAAACACTTGGCAGTCTTTCGGGTATCCGGTTTCACCCAGCAGGACCTTCTATCCATCACNCCGGTTTCACCCAGCAGGACCTTCTATCCATCACCTTTTTTTTGCAGATGATAGCATTTTTATATGCAAGGCTGACAAAGAACAGTCAAAGGTGCTATCTGATGTTCTCACAGAAAGTCAATAAAGACAAATCGGCTGTCACGTTTGGATCTTTAATCCCAACAGACCTACAAGGTGATATCAAACATATCCTAGGAATTCAAAAAGATGGAGGTAATGCCAAATATCTAGGGCTACCAAAGGTTTTCTCAGGGTCCAAAATAGAGCTACTGGCCTTCATCAAGGACAAATTAAAAGGTAGAATTTCAAGCTGGTTCATGAAGTCATTATCTTATGGAGGAAAAGAGGTTCTGCTTAAAGTTGTGGCTCTTGCCATGCCTATACATGCGATGATGTTCTTCAAACTGCCTAAGACGACGTGTGAATCTCTGTCTAATGCGCTTAACTCTTTCTGGTGGAACAATGAAGAAGGTAAAAACAAAATCTCTTGGTTATCCTGGGATGCTATGTGCCTTCCCAAAGAACTTGGAGGCTTAGGTTTCAGAGACATTGAAGTGTTTAATCAAGCCCTACTTGGGAAATTAGCTTGANTTTCTGGTGGAACAATGAAGAAGGTAAAAACAAAATCTCTTGGTTATCCTGGAATGCTATGTGCCTTCCCAAAGAACTTGGAGGCTTAGGTTTCAGAGACATTGAAGTGTTTAATCAAGCCCTACTTGGGAAATTAGCTTGGCGCATATTGCAGTTTCCTCAATCAGTCTTTGCTAGGTTTTTCAAGAGTAAATATTTCCAAGATATTCCCTTTTTGAGAGCACGGATGGGACACAGACCCTCCTACGGGTGGAGAAGCATTATTCATGGCAGGGATCTCGTTTCAAAAGGGGTTAGCATAAGAATTGGCAATGGTTTGGATACAAGAGTGTGGATGGACCCTTGGATCTTTGATGGAGTTAAAAGAGCCCCTTGGATGAAGAATAGCTTGATCAATGTAGATTTGAAAGTGGCAGACTTGATAGACTCGATATCAGGAACTTGGAATATCTTAAAACTCAGGGAGGTATTCTTTGATCATGATATTGATATTATCCTAAAGATGCACAAACCAATAGTGGGAATCAGTGACTTTTGGTCCTGGGATCATACTGATAATGGGTTATATTCGGTGAAATCAGGTTTTTGGGTACAGAACCATGTAACCAATGAAGAAATAATTAAGCAAGCATCAGTGAATCCCTCCATCAATCCACTTAAAGTCAGCATTTGGAAACTCAAGGCTCCAAGCAAACTCAGACACTTCCTTTGGCGAGTGGTATCTGGAATTCTACCAGTTAATGAGAAATTATTACGCAGAGGTTTAGCTCTCGATGGCAGATGTCAGGCATGTGGGAATGACGAAGAAGACAGTAACCATGTCCTCTTCATTTGTCATGCTGCAAGAATCATATGGGCTATGTCAGGCTTCCCTTTCCCACAACATGGCTTTGATCATGGGTCTGTGCTTTCTAATATACATTATCTGCTGTGTGCAAAAGAACGAGCTGACATTCCTATAACATTGAGATCTTCCTTCCCCTGGATTCTCTGGCAAATCTGGAAGAATAGAAATGCTTTGACAATACAGGGGCTTCGTTTTTCTCAGGTGGATACAATCACAAAAATCCAGAGGGACTATCAAGATTGGTCCATTGCCCAAGAGGTTGGACAGAGCCTCCTCAGAGATGATGATAGATTACGGAGAGGAAGGAATAGATGGAAACCACCTGCTCCGTCATGGTTAAAATGCAATTTAGGAGTGCATTGGGCTCAAAAATCAGGCTTGTGTGGAGGTACTTGGTTGTTAAGGGATGAGAGGGGTTCGGTTCTATACCATAGCCTCAGAGCTTTTGCTAATGTTGATNGAAACCACCTGCTCCGTCATGGTTAAAATGCAATTTAGGAGTGCATTGGGCTAAAAAATCAGGCTTGTGTGGAGGTACTTGGTTGTTAAGGGATGAGAGGGGTTCGGTTCTATTCAGAGCTTTTGCTAATGTTGATTCAAGAGAAGAAGCGAATTTTCTTTGTGTTTCTTGGGCCATCCAGAGTATGCTAGACCTGCACATTAGGAAACTAGTTCTTGGCTCTCAAACATCAAAGCTTATCGCTGCTGTCCTCAAACCAGACTCTTCTCCCAAACTTTTGTCTCACGCCTTAGAAGTTAAAAAGCTCCTTCAAGGCTTCCCGCGATGGACTTTGCAAGTGGAATCCTTTCACTCTAATCTCGCGGCTTTCACGGTTGCCAAAAGTATCGTCAATCAGAGTATAGTGCACTCATATTTAGCTATGGGTCCTCCGGCTTGGATTTCCGAACTTTTGGCCACGGACAAGGAATCACTTTAGTCGATCTTCTTGTGTTTTTGTTTCCTCTTCCTCTTATACCTTCGGCCTCCCTTGTTTAGGTTTCTTAAACTTTACCACTTTTGGTTTATGTTATATTCCCAGAAGGAAAAAAAAAAATCATTCTCCTTGTCAAAGATTTGACATGCCCACAAGCTATCTCACTTGCCATGTCTTTTTTTGTTTATATGTATGCATATATATATATATAACACCCATATCTAATCACGTATCTATGTGCGTAACACTGTAACTATGTACGTATGTGTATGAGTATGACATATCTCGTATGTCTTATCTATGCAGATACATACTTATCCCATCCATGAAACTGAAGGCTCCCATTGGTAATCTTGTTTAAGATGATGCACCCAACTTTATGCTGCACTTTTTTCATGGCACCCAACTTTCTTAACCAATTCGTAGGTCCTTACTCCTTGTGTATTCCAGTTTCTAATTAATTCCCTACGAAATATATTTAATTGGTTTTTAATTGACTCCCTACAAATTTTATTACCAACTTGGTGGACAATTACATTTTGTAATATGTGTTCACAAAACATGGTTAATGGTTTATGGGGTTCTCTGAAAGTATGTTGATGGAGACATACATGTATTTGACAAAAATGACAAAAATAACAGAAACGGGCACACATTATTGGGCTTTCCATAAATTAGTAGTGTTTGAAATTTTGAGATTTCTATGTGGCAGCAATAAACCTATTAACTTATTTTGGGTTTTAAAGTACATTTGAGTCTATAAATTATGAAGGTCAAACATCAATGTATTGAATTTATTTTTGCAGCTTTAATAAAACATATACATCAAAATACACGAAATAAAACCACTGTGAAATTCTTGTTTCTTCAGGCAACATGAAAGTTGTATTGTAGTTCCATATTACACCATGCAGAATGTGAATCGTTGAATGTGATTATTTTTACAACATCACACAATTCTTCCGCATTGGACTGAAGTGTCTCAGCCATACATCTATATCTTAAATTGAAAATTTTCCTCTTGTGATTTAAATAGAAGAGAATCATACATATACCTATTTTTTATACTCATTATTCATTAACCACATATACCCACCATCTTTTTTTAATCATATATACTCACCCATTTTATTTTAATACCATTATACCCTTCATTTACCAAAACTATTTTTCATTACAAATGATAAATTTGTTAGGGTTTATGATTTTATGATTTAATGTTTAGTAAAATTATAGAGTTTATGATATTTAGGGTTTGAAATTTTTGGTTAAATNATAAATTTGTTAGGGTTTATGATTTTATGATTTAATGTTTAGTAAAATTATAAAGTTTATGATATTTAGGGTTTGGAATTTTTGGTTAAATCCTTATAAAATTAGGANTCAGCCATACATCTATATCTTAAATTGAAAATTTTCCTCTTGTGATTTAAATAGAAGAGAATCATACATATACCTATTTTTTATACTCATTATTCATTAACCACATATACCCACCATCTTTTTTTAATCATATATACTCACCCATTTTATTTTAATACCATTATACCCTTCATTTACCAAAACTATTTTTCATTACAAATGATAAATTTGTTAGGGTTTATGATTTTATGATTTAATGTTTAGTAAAATTATAAAGTTTATGATATTTAGGGTTTGGAATTTTTGGTTAAATCCTTATAAAATTAGGATTTAATTTTTAATAACTATTATGGTTTAATTGTTAGGATTTAAAGTTTAGATTTTAGGTGGTTAAGATTTATTAGTGGTGGAAAGACTTTTTGGGGTTTAGGATTTTAGTGTTTAGGATTTTAGAGTTTAGAGTTTGAATCCTAAAACCCTATAAATATTTAATATTTAAATAATGATACTTCTGACATTTTACAAGGATATGTGGATATATGTGATTAAAAGAAAGAAAAATGAGGTATATGTGATTAAGGGTATGGAAAATTAAGTATATGTGATTAAATCTTTTTAAATATGTGCTTTTCAAATTTTATATTCCATACTTCTATTTTTACCATCATTTGTCATTAATTGTTAGATGGACATTATATTCAGCCTTCATTTTATAGATGGATCTTAAGCCAAACTATTATTTTTGTATACAAGTTTTGGCAACAATTGTAATTGTTAATGAAAAACTGAATAAAATAATTGATATTAAGGAGGATAGAAACAAATATTAAAAATCTAATCGGTTTAAATTTGAAGGTTTATGGTTATACTTTTATAGTTTTATTTATGAGGTTTGGTCATTGATGTATCATCATGAGTGTATATAATTGAGGGACTTATGTGCATTTGCTCTTAACTGAATTTTTTTTTGTCATCAACTGAAGTTTTTTTTTTGGTGCAAAATCGTTCTTTAACTATAAACCAAACAAATTAAAATGATAATTGTCCCAATTATGTTTGGAGTACTTTGGACCCAAATGCTGTTGCGTCAGATGAAGGCCCCACAATTCCTTAATGTTGCCGCCTGTCTTTCTCACATCCTATGCTTTTATTGATTACACTGTTTTAGTTAATCTCTTCAATAACTCCATGATCCTGTCTTTAATATTCGCAATTAATGGACCTCGTTTTTTATTACAAGCTAAAGCTTTCGTGAACAATATACATCATCCATTTGTACATAAATAATTTATGTTTTTTTAATTTCTTAAAAAGTGTCGTTTTAGACTAAATTTTTTTTTCACAAAAAATGTTATTTTTATTTTTAATATAAGTTTTAATATTAAATACCTAATTTAACTTCAAAACAAAGAAGAATATGAACATACAAATTATTATTACAGGCAAAATAAATTTTTTAATATATTTTATTAATCTATGTACAAAAAATCAAAACAATACTTTTTAAAAAACGAAATGAGTATAAAACACAAACAAATGGTTTAAATTACTTATTAACAACGAGAGAGTAATTATAGGGCTGAGGGACCGGTTCCGTACAATACATGGACCCCACAGTATATAGTACAAGTCATTTCGACGTGTAATTAGGGATATACTTAAATTTGTGACCAAACACCTGGCTTAGAGTTTGAAACCAACGAGGAAGGGAATATCTCTCTGGTTTCATTAAACCAGAAGCAGTTATGTTTTGTCTACTGCCTCTCCTAGTGACTCAATTGCGACTCTGTCCCTCTTCCACTAAACATTTTCTCCAAATTGGTTAGTACTTAGTTATAGAAAACAATTGAATAGAATAATATATATATATATATATATATATATATATATATTTAACCTAAACTTTTAGAAACAGATCTATGACCATATAACAATGTTTTCACTGCAAGAAAATAAGTTGTTAGAACTCCTAGATATGTAGTTTAGTGAATTCAGGTTTAATTGGTTTTAGTTTAAAGTGACATTAGGGTCTAGAGTGTTGACCTCAGGAAGATGATCTAGTTAGTGTTGGTTGCTGATAGCTAAGGAGAGCGTTGTGCATATTTATGTGAAACAAACAAAAATAAATATTGTGCATTGAAATTAAGCTACGTTTATCCTCTTTTCCCCATTCATTTACATTCAACAAGTTTAGGCGTCGTGTACACTTATTAAAACTGCTTTGATTTTTTGTTTTTTATCGCATATTAAAAAATAGAGCTTATGAGTATATTGGAGCAAACGGCTTTTCAAACTTGGCATAAAGGTTTAGAACAACAATGTATCTTAGGGGAAAAATTAACGCAAGCTGAAGAACAGTATCACTTTTTCTCTTTTGTTGTTGTAAAGGTCACACAGAGTATCATTTGTTTTGAGAGAAGTTGTACGTTTAGCTGCTTTTCCATATCGTATAAGGGTCAAATATTATAATAGAAAACTAATGATACAATATGCTATCGCACACAAGCTCAAAGGTGGAACTAATCAAGCATTTCATAGCGAAATCATATAAATTTACATTAATTTAATTAACCAGCTTAGAACCTAACGTGAAAACAACACTTTGTTTTTGAATCCAAAACGTGGAACGTAACGCAAGATGAAGCCACACAAAGCCAACAACATCCTAGTACATGGGTCGGGTCCCTTCGTGAGTGTTTGTATCGTCTTTAATGAAAGTCAGTATTGTATATTTTGATCTCTGTTAGAGTGTATAAAAGACCAACATCTAAAGTTTGGATGCACCCTGAATTATTAAAAAATATCTGAAGTTTGGAAGATTACATATTAACATATAAATTTTTATGGATCAATTCATTTATTGCCGGTTAATTTTGTATAGAAAACTCATGATTCCTAAGACTCTCTTTAATTTTATCTCTCCTATATTTCTGTTTCTATCTTTTCAGATAATTTATTTTATAAATTTAAGAATCCATATGAAAACGCCTTATCGAAGATGTATTAAAAGGGCCNGTCCCTTCGTGAGTGTTTGTATCGTCTTTAATGAAAGTCAGTATTGTATATTTTGATCTCTATTAGAGTGNTTAATTTTATCTCTCCTATATTTCTGTTTCTATCTTTTCAGATAATTTATTTTATAAATTTAAGAATCCATATGAAAACGCCTTATCGAAGATGTATTAAAAGGGCCCAAAGAACATATGATTGATATATATTATAAGAGAAAAACATTATTGGTATTGGTTTGCTTGAAAGAAAAAATATCAGACTTCAAAAGGATAGTTCTTGAAAGGATAAGCAATCATATAGTAAAGCTTATTTGTGATACAAATGTTTTTTTATTAATCATAACGGTAATCCGATGTCATATAGAATCCATAATTAACGGAAATGTGTATTTTCAACAATAATCTTGTTACATTAAAAATATTTGGGTTTTTTTTTATATAAGACCAGTTTAAGCTATATACATAGAGTGTGATCAAATGTAGAAGTAGTGGAAAAAATGGGAAGACATAGGGGGGGAAGATAAAGAGTAGGTTCCGTTGAGGCACGTGTCAAAGTCGATTACGTCATGGAAGTAAAAGCCAAGTTGATAATGAACCACAGTAACGCGTATTTACAGTGAGGGGTATTTATCTAAGCTGACAGACACAGAGGAGGCATAATAAATAACTCCCCTCAACCAAACTCTCTCTCTCTCTTTCTAACCTTGGACACTTTCAGCTTCCTTCTTCCTCAAATCCATAAATCCTATTTCCCTCTCAAATGCTCTCTCTTTACTGCCATGTTACGAGAATCAGACGGTGAGATGAGTCTAGAGACGGCCAACTCTCCGATTAGCAGCGGAACAGAGAGCTGCAGCAGTTTCAGCCGCTTATCCTTCGACGCCTCACCTTCAACCGCCGCTAAAATCCCCGAGGAGGAGAGCTTCCTCTCTCTCAAGCCTCACAGATCCTCCGACTTCGCCTACTCCGAGATCCGACGGCGGAGGAAGCACGGCCTCACCTTCCGTGATTTCCGCCTGATGCGTCGTATCGGCGCCGGAGACATCGGAATAGTGTACCTCTGCCGTCTCGCTGGAGAAGGAGAAGAGAGCCAGAGCTCGTATTTCGCGATGAAGGTGGTTGATAAAGAAGCTCTTGCGATGAAGAAGAAGATGCACAGAGCGGAGATGGAGAAGAAGATCTTGAAGATGCTCGACCATCCCTTTCTCCCCACTCTTTACGCCCAGTTCGAAGCTTCCCATTTCTCTTGCATCATCATGGAGTATTGCTCCGGTGGTGATTTACACTCTCTCCGTCACAAACAGCCTCACCGCACATTCTCCCTCTCCTCCGCCAGGTTTTTTTCTATTTTTTAAAAATAAATAAATATATATAAAAAAATGACGCATATTGACTCTGTACATCTTTTGTTATCTTGTTCTGCAAGAACTGTCCTGTTGTTATCATGTCGGTCTTTTCCAGTTCTTTGAATTTGTTATCATGAGTCTTTTTCTTTCCACCCATCACATTTTTTTTTTTTATAACAGATTTTATGCGGCCGAAGTTCTAGTGGCTTTAGAATATCTACACATGCTTGGCATTATCTACCGAGATCTCAAGCCTGAAAATATCCTTGTTAGATCCGACGGTCACATTATGCTCTCTGATTTCGACCTCTCCCTGTGCTCCGACTCTATCGCCGCCGTCGAATCCTCCTCCTCCTCGCCGGAGATTCACCCCTCCTCCTCGCCGCGTCGGCTCACTCGCCTCGCTCGCCTTTTCCACCGCATCTTGCGCTCCAAAAAAGTCCAGACACTCGAGCCGAACCGGCTGTTCGTTGCGGAACCGGTCACAGCCAGGTCCGGTTCGTTCGTGGGTACGCATGAGTACGTGGCACCAGAAGTCGCGTCCGGTGGGTCCCACGGGAATGCGGTTGACTGGTGGGCCTTCGGAGTATTCCTCTACGAGATCATCTACGGCAAGACACCGTTCTCCGCGCCGACCAATGATGTCATCCTCCGCAACATCGTCAAGAGACCCCTGACTTTCCCCATCGATTCTCCCGCCACGATGTTCGAGCTCCACGCGCGGAGTTTGATCTCCGGTTTGCTCAACAAGGATCCGACCAAACGGCTCGGGACAAGGCGGGGCGCGGCGGAGGTGAAAGTGCATCCGTTTTTCAAAGGTCTTAACTTCGCGCTCATCCGTACGCTGACCCCGCCGGAGATTCCCTCGGAGGTTAGGAGACCCAAGAAGTCGGCGACGTTCGGTGGTAGAAGCAATAATAAAGCAGCGTCGGGGTTCGATTTCTTTTGATTAGTTAGTTGCCACGTGTTAGTCGGTTTAGGTCGGTGCCATATTTTTGGTGACCATAGCTGTACATATTCCCTCGACGCTTTCTTTCAAATTTTAATCTGACTTAGGTGTGACTTTCACGCGATTTCTACTACATATCTCATTTCTAAACTTATTATTAGTCTTCTCTTAATTATCATCAACGGACATGTTGGTCAACATTTCTTACCGCAACGTTATCGCCGTAACAATATATTAAATGTTCAAACGACTTACTTTATATTAATAACTCATCACGCCTAGACTTTTAGTTTGAAGATTCCTCTTTTGACAAATGTTATACTCGAAGTCATATTTGCTCTTTTTTTAACCTCTAAGATAGTCTTTTCAATGTCAAAAAACGTTATCCATAAGGGTAGGTATATGCTTTATCAGATCCCGACCAGTTGCATCATCTCTTCTTCTATCGATTCTCCCATTTCAAGATTAAGAAACTATAGACGGTAAGACGAATTGTTTTCTCCATAAGTATGATACGTGTGATCTTCCACTTAATCCATCCGTTTAAGCTTTTAAAATACACTACTGTCTTTATTTTTCAATGCCATAATGCGTATATCATTGACTTTATATGCCATTTCAGATTTTAGTTTTTTCTTTAAACATACAAATATGACACTTGAATTCAATATATATAAATATGGTATCAAAACATCCTTTCTGTGAAATTTCAAGTTTTGTAGCTACTATAACTTACATTCCACTAACAATCCGTGTAACATTTCAAAGTCGGACGTTTCGATGGTAAGGACTCACGAAAGTANATTTTTTCTTTAAACATACAAAAATGACACTTGAATTCAATATATATAAATATGGTATCAAAACATCCTTTCTGTGAAATTGCAAGTTTTGTAGCTACTATAACTTACATTCCACTAACAATCCGTGTAACATTTCAAAGTCGGACGTTTCGATGGTAAGGACTCACGAAAGTAAAAGACCATCTTTATTTGGAGGATCAAATATATCATCGAAATATTAATTTGTAGTTCGAAGAAAAAACACAAACGTGTATACATATTCATATGATTAATTGGAGAATGTATTTTGAAGTGTAAAGTTGAAAAAGTAGTTCGCAAATCTGTAGTTGAGTGGTAGGTAAGGTCTGAGAATGTATTACAGTGTTCCACTCCGGGTTCGAACGGTTAATGGAAACAAAAATCATATATGTGCGGGAAGTCTGGGTTTGGGCCAAAGGTTCAAATAATTTATATGGTTGTCCAGTAACAGGCGATCTAGCTACACCAAGACATTAATTGGTTAGGATTCCAAACTCAGAATATACAGTATATAGTGGCCAAATGGATCCCATAGCCCGTTAATATGAATATGCTCGAAGCTCATAGTGCATGGTGAACCATTAAACCAGAAAAAAATTCACTCTATAACACTTCGGTGTCTTTCTACCGGAATTAACCGAATCAACCGTTAGGATTATTAAAAGAAAAGAAAAAAGAAGTTGAGAAAGTAGGTTCATAACTCAGCTGAAATTTTTGGGCATGTTTGAAGCATGTTACCAAGTTCATCCAGTTCATAATGTGGCAATCTAGAAACTAACAAAACCATCTGCCCTTTGGACTGCGTAAAGAGGATTTGTCTGCAGACCACAATACTCATTAGATCTAAGTGCGTAAACAAAGAAATAAAAAGAAAATAGAGAGTTAGATAGATGTTTTGTCTATCTAACAAGTAACAAAAACAATATTGGTACTTGTTCTAAATCTAATTATTTATGTTCACTACGACGAGAATTAATGAAGTTAGTAGGTCGTTCAACCAACCAACCAACCAACATTGCTTAATACTCCTGTTTAGTAGTAGTATGTAGGATTCAGTCATCAGAATCCCGTCATAAGAGTTTAAAACAAAAACAAAAAAAAAGAAGAAAGAAATTAAGATGAGAATTGTTCGAGAAATTTATTTTTTTGGTCAATGTTAGGTTTCAAAAGTTAGGCTTTCTTTAATAAGATGTAGATGCTTGTTATAATATATATAGTCTCTATGACTCTATATGCTTATCAAAAGAAAAATATTATAGAATATTGATTATAAAAAAAAAATAAATACCAATCCATAAATAGCGTAAATTTATAAGGAGAAAAAGAGCTCGGAAGAAGGCACTTAAAGGGAATGATTATTTCATCATTAGGAGCAATGTAAAGCTCATCACAATGAAAATGATGACTAATAATTGTAATTATCAAAGAATAAGAAAATAGTGCTAATTGTTACCAAAAGAAAGGAGAAAAAGAAAAGAAAAAGAAGCTGAAATGTCAATGATTAGACGGTTCAATACGATTTGTTTTGGACAATGCATCGAAGTTCTGTCTCTCCTAAAATGTGTAAACATGGACCACAAACAAGATTACCGTTTTAATTATAATTAAATTTAATCAAAATAACTACCACGAGATCAAAATAATGATGATTTTTACTGTTAGCCACTTAAAACAAAATAAAATATCATTTATAAAACTCAAAAATCAAAGTCTTCTCATAGGGAGAGGTGTATCTTTTGCAGCAACCGAGGTTCGTAAGCTTATCATTATTCCTTTCTCACTCGCTTACGTGGACCTGAGAAACCTCCCATGCAATTTATATATATTATATATATATATATATAGGTTTCCTTCTTTTTATAATTTTTTTTTTTGAAAAAATATTTTTCAACATAAAAACAAACACTATTACAACGCAAAAATAAACAGAATAACCCGGTTAACAAGAACCCGACCTAAACCGGAATTTGGTATAAAATAATAGAAAAGTCTAAACCAAAAATCGATGGTCTAATCCTAAAATTTATAGAAACCGCTGAAAATAAAAAAATTGAAAAAATGATCTGGTGATATTTTAGAAAGAAACGAGAAAAATAAAGGTTTATATTAATTTTGTTTTTTAAGTAACTGAAAAATTGAACGATGTTCTTCGTTTTTGGTAACTGAATTAAAGTTTCACAATTTATATTTCTAATTTTTTTCAAATATGCACACATGTAAAAACATTGTATAGCAACATATATATACACAACAAATTCATATCCTTTGCTCATGGCTTTTTAGTTTTACCATCAAGTTTTTAATTTCTAGAGTAATTGTAGTATGTAGCCATCAATTAATTATTTAACCAATTTTCTATAGGTATAAAACATGATATTATTTTAGTTTAGACAGTGAATGATTAATATAGTGAACCACTATACAAAATAATAAAATATTATCATTCACTATTTATCAGAAATCACATTGTATTTTATAAATCGTATTTGTTCTATAATATATTTTTTCACTATTCAAACCACACCACACCTTTAATCCATTTATTCCATATCCCACTAATAGCAGTTACTATTTACACTCATAAAGAGAACTGATACATGATCTAGACACCACCACTTTGTGA
>OVAP01005216.1:0-13053 GCA_900406295.1 Aurinia saxatilis | reverse complement strand
TATATATATATATATATATATATATATATATTCAGCAATTCATAACATACATTCCTATTACCTATTTCGTTAAATTAAAAATCAGTTTCCTCTCCCTCTCGACCATTAACAAAGTGAAAGGATAAAAAATAAAAATGACTTTTTCATGTCCATGTGGCCTATTATTCAAAAAAAAAATAATGGTCAACTTTAACACTTTAGTAAGAGAGAGTCACAAGCCCAAATACAAGAGAGCTAACTACAATTTTAATGATTCGAATTTAGCCCAAAATAGATATACAATAAGCGCAAATAAAGATAAAATTAATATTGCAGACACTTCTGGGTGAGGGCTACGTGTCAGCTGCTCGCCAAATCTGGAAATTTCATCATCACTGTATCTGTCTCTTCAACCTTTTGCTCCTCGCCGGTGCTCCTCAAGATCTTCTTAGATCAAAACTGAGCCACATGAATCGGTAGCCTCATAAGAGGGTTTGTTTTGCGCTGTTGAAACTAAATCAACCGAATTAAAGAGGCTAAAACTTAAATTTTAATCTAAAGAAAACTACATCCTATGAATTAGGAAAAGTTTTATTTTCTTTAGAATAAAAGTCAAGCAAGAAGGTTAAGAGGGACAAAAAACCGACCAAGCTTTCCCAATCTATTGGAAAACTTGCGAGAAGAGCAACAAGGCATGCACAAAACCGAGAAAAAACTCGGAATTAAAATCGGGATTTAACCGGAGATATCACCGGAATGAAGCCGGAAAGCCAATCCGTTAAACGGAAACAACCGGATAAAACAAAACCGAATAAATCGGAGCCGAGAAAAGAAAACAAAGATCTAACTAGATATTTACAAGAAAAAACGCACGGTGCCGGCTAAGCCGGTCACCGGCGACAGCTAAACACGATTTGTAGATCTAGATCTGAAGAGAATTTAGTGCGAGAAAAGTTTTAAGAAAGAGAAAGCTCAAAAATTTTAAACAAAATAATAGGCCACATGGACATAAAATAATCCATGTGGTCGAGAGGGAGAGGAAACTGATTTTTAATTTGACATAACCACTAATTTTCACTTCTAAATAATATTTTTATATTATTTTCCACTATTACATTTCATCACTCTAACGAACACATTGTTTTTACTTTATAAAATATACATACATAAGAAGTAACCATTTTGATAAGTATTGCATAATTTTTTTTTTGTCGACAACATTTATCAGGTAACACTAAACCGGATGGGAAAGCCAAGCCGGTGGTACATCACTAACATAGCTAATATCCTGCTAATTGATCCGAGCATTGCGTGAGAGGGCGTCCGCCTTGGAATTACAGCTACAGGGTACATAAAACAAGGATAAACTGGAGAAAATACTCTTGAGGCACTTGACATCGTCCATGCAGACCGAGAAGGCCGGCCAGTCCGGTGGAGAAGACACCATCTTGACGAGGTCTTGTGAGTCGGTAGCAAACGCCACCCCTAAGTATTGCATAATTAGATAATAATTATGATTATTATTGCATAATTAATTCACAATTAGTATATAAACATTAGTGAATATAATCAATTTAAATTATATTTAATTTTAAGATATTGAATAATAATGCATAAAAATAATGACGGTTGCGGCGTCTATAAGTTTAGGAAAAAAAAACAAACATGTGAAAACATTAGTCAAACAAAATGTTTACAAAAAAAGTAAATACATAGGCACATCATAATGGTTTACAAAGCGGTAACGAACCATCAAATTTTTGCTACAATTAGTGTGGATTATTGTCACACCAATCTTTTTACAGTAAATACAACGGCACATTACATTGGTTTACAAAGCGGTAACGAACCATCAAAATTTGGCTACAATTAGCGTGGGTTATTGTCAGGCATCTTTTTACAATCAGTTTTCATAATACAACCTCCGTTTTGATGCGTCATAATATAAAACCACACAATTGTTATGTCTTTGTACATATGACTAAGTTTTTATTCAACTACACATAGAATGACAAACTCAATCACCCTACTTTTTCCTTATATTTTATTTTAATAAATAGTTCAATATGTGTTATTCTTACCAATTATCCATGATACGGTAAGTGAAGTAATCTTTTTCACTTTCTTTTTTAAATATACCTCTTCCGAATGGTAAAAAGTTCTACTAATAAAATTCATAATTTATGATTTATCTATACAAATTATTTCAAAGAAAAACAAATAATTAATAAATAAATAACTCACCAAAAATGAAAAAAAAAAGACAAAACAACTAAATAATACGTTTAACTTAAGAGATAATTAAGTTCTATATGTAATTTGAAAATTTCTTTAAATTAATCTATAATAATTTGATTTCAAACATACACTAACTAACAACAATATGATGTGACGAGAACAAATACTTAAAAATCATACCTTATCTAAATCAGACTAGAATATTTGTTTGGCTTAAAAATACACTCACTCGTAACAATAATAGAAAACCAATTACAATATTCAATTAAAAAGAGCAAGTATTTTCCTTGATAACATGGATCGAAACAAGTATAAAATATTAAATAACAATGTATAATATAAAGTTTTATTAAAATTATAAACATATATAAATAAATATACATAAATATATGGAATACAACCTGTGCGTTCACCTAGTGTAAATCAAAGATAAATACAAATTAAGTCAACAACATAATAATCTCGTCTCCAACGCCGATGACACCAAAACTATTGCTTCCCCGCCACTTAACCTTTTATTTATTAAATTTACTGGGAGATCTGTTAGATTGCATAAGGTATATAACACAAAAAAAAATAAAAACTGAAAAGATTTGGATTTGAGACCTGACTTAAAACCGAAGATAAGAATCTGATTAGATCAGAAACTTTCATAAACGATTTAGAAAAAAAAAACAAACGAAAACTAAATATTTATAAAAATAATCGCACAGTTCCGGCAAAGCCGAACACCAGCCAAAAATTGATCGGATAGTTTTCTTTAGATCAGAACAAGTTTAGTGAAAGAAAGTTTGAAAGAGAAAAAAGTTCGGGTTGTGGAAAAGACTCTGATTCAAAAAATATTCATTTTCAAGAACAAATTTCTGACTCATCACTGTTGCATTTCCTCTCTTACGTCACTAGAGTAAAAGATTTAACCGTTTTTTGTTACATGAAGTGCATTAGTAGTTGACCAAAAAAAGAGAGCAATCTGAACCAAATCTGGTATTACATTTGGTTGATAAGTCCGTCATTCGTTTTATCTCGAACCGAAAGTTACATAAAGTTTACTCAATTTGCTCCAAATGCCGGATGTCGATTTCTGCAATCCTCCGAATTTGTTGGCATAAACCACCATTCAAAATCGTAAACACCATCTTTCTGTCTCAAGTATAGATCCTGAGGTACTGTGTTCACCTGTCTATTGAAAAATCACCTTCGTGTGTAATTTCTATAGCCTCTAAGTTCTAAAAGATCATCATGTAGGTTTGGTTCTGTTAGGAGATTATCTATCACAACACTGATTTCGGTTTCCAATTTTGCAGATGCGTGAATGAGAATCTTGTATTCGGTTAGGACTTGGGAGAAAACATCATTACTTTTTCCAAGGTATATGAATTTTGTGGAACCTGAGTCCTGTTCAACTCCAGGCATGGGGTGAAATTTTTGGTAAGAAAATAAGATACATCATTTTTGTTGATAAGACTTGCTATCTTTTGTCAATTGAATATCACATGTAGAATTTATTTGTCACTGTTTGTGTGGAAGAGCATATACCCTAGTACCCAACATTGATGCTTAATAGTAATGAGTAAGCACTAAGCAGAGAGATTGGTCTAAGAAATCAAGATTCACGTGCTCTTCTCCTAACCCCTGAGTTACCGAAAGTTAGGTTTTTGGCCTTTTGCTAATAACTGTATCAAAGAAGATAGGGAGATAAGACCATTTTCCACTTTAAAGTTAAACACGCATCTGTAACATGCATAAGCCAGAGAGATTAGTTTGTAGGTCTTGCTCTCATGTCTATCACGTGTGTAAGGCCAAAGAGTGTGCTTATATGTAAAGCAATCACAGTTTAAAGGGTATTTTGTAAACTCGTTATCCCATTCCCCAACTCTATAAATAGGTGATGTTGGTGTGTGTCTCATCTCCAAGCAAAAAGCACAACAGAGAGCTTCCCAAAACCTCCACACAAGGTAACTTGTAACACTTTATGGTGATCAATCATTGGTTCAACAAAAAATATATCAATTCTTTTGAACTTTTAATTATGCAACATACAGAAACAAGATGGAAATGGGAACCTCATCATCATCAGGCTTGGTCAAGGCCAAATCTGAGACACTAACAGAAGCTCTTAAGTCTAGTCCTCTCGATTTCAGCAATCGTGGCGGCAGCAGCCATGGGAGCAAGCAGCGTGTGACGGGAAGCAGCAGCGACAAGAGGAGGGACACACACATAAGGAAGGCCAAGAGTGCACACCCTGCTCTTGACCTTGGTGCTCTCACCGGTGGTGCTGCTCTTAGCCGAGCGTCTAGTGCTTCCCTTGGACTTTCCTTCTCTTTCACTGGCTTCTCTGTGCCACAGGAAGAGATCATTGCTCCAGAGCGATGCAGCAATGATGATAGCTGTAAGACATCCATTGAACACGACACCAAATTGAAGCCTTGATGTTACCTTTGGAGTTTATTATGTTCTTATTCTTATTATCCCTCATATTACAGTGGAAGATATTGAAGCAGCAAACAGTAGTGTGGTCAAGTTTCAGGCAGAACCAACCTTTCCCATATATCTGAAGGTAAACCATTTCCGCGGATAGATAAATTTATAGGATATATGGGAAATTGATCTTTATGGTACTCTCTATTTGAGCGCAGGCACTGATGGAGATATGTATCTTAAAGATCAACACCCAAAAAGTCCATAGTATATTAGATTTTACTGCCATTTGGTCAGTCCAACTTCAATGGGTCTGTTGAATCTCATATGAGGTTTATGCCAAGAAATTCCCCATTTCTCCCATTTTAAAACTAGTATCAGCTTCATCATTGCATTAAGACAGTGTCATGAATCTTTCTAGACATTGGAAACCTCTGTTTGCCTTCTTTGTTGGTCTAACTTTGGTGCCCAAAAGTCAAGCTTTAGGAGGCTCAACTACAATTTGCTGGTTATCGGCAACATGTGAAGCAGAGCTTCATGCTGGACCAAAAGGGTATGGTCATATTGGTATTGCCTTGTATAAATCAGCCAGAGAGAATTTAAGTCATATTTCTGTAGAAAAAAATTAATGGTTTTCTTGAAAAGTCAGGCCTATAGGAACTTTTGCCTTCAAAACTTACTGACCAAATCAATTCTTATTATGTCTTATGCAGTTCATAGATATCACATACAAGGTAAGGACGAAAGAAATAGCATCTTCATCAGAAAAGAGCATCTTGAATGGAATTAGTGGTTCAGCATATCCAGGAGAGCTTCTAGCTCTCATTGGACCTTCTGGAAGCGGCAAAACTACACTACTTAATCTGCTTGGTGGCAGATTTAGTCAGCAAAACATCGGTGGGTCGGTTAGCTACAATGATAATCCATATTCGAAGCACTTGAAAACCAGGTAATTAGAAGAAGATTCTAGCTCAGTCTCTAGATGAATAGGTAGATGCATATATAAGTGTACAATTGACACTGGAAAGCACCATGGCAGAATTGGATTTGTGACACAAGATGATGTTCTGTTCCCTCACTTAACTGTAAAAGAGACACTAACCTACACAGCTCTTTTACGCCTCCCTAAAACCCTCACAAAGCAGCAGAAGAAGCAAAGAGCTTTTAGTGTTATCCAAGAGCTTGGACTGGAAAGGTGCCTTTATCATCAAACAACTTGAGCGCTTCCTCTTAAGGAGAAGTTAAATCTCTATAAGTGAACTTAGTTAGAAGATTGTTGACTATTATTGTTTTAGGTGCCAAGACACAATGATTGGTGGGTCATTCGTGCGCGGTGTCTCAGGTGGAGAGAGGAAAAGGGTCTGTATTGGGAATGAGATCATGACTAATCCTTCACTTCTTTTCCTTGATGAACCCACCTCCAGTTTGGACTCTACTACTGCTCTAAAGATTGTTCAGATGTTACAAAGTATAGCTAAGGTACAAAGACCTCAACTCTTTACAACTCCAATTCCTGTTTTTATGGATTTTATTATGTACAAGTTCGTACTTATTGGCATGTAGGAGGGGAAAACTATTGTAACAACAATCCACCAACCATCAAGTAGGCTCTTTCACAGATTTGACAAGCTGCTTGTTCTCAGTAGAGGAAGCTTACTTTACTTTGGGAAAGCATCAGAAGCAATGCCTTATTTCTCGTCCATAGGATGTTCTCCTCTACTCCCCATGAACCCAGCCGAGTTCTTGCTGGACTTAGCTAACGGAAACATGAACGATATCTCTATACCCTCAGCTCTTAAAGAAAAAGCTACAGATGTATATGAGGTGAGACAAGGATGAAATACATTTACATATCATGATAATTCAACTACAACTGTTACTGATGGTATGCTTTAGAGCTATATTTAACAAATGTTAACTGTGGTGTTGACGTGGAAACACAGTATCTTGGAGAAGCTTACAAGACAAAAATTGGAGTCCTGGAGAAGAAGAAACTTATGGCTCCAATTTCTCTTGATGAAGAAGTTAAATTGATGATAACTTGTCCCAAGCGAGAGTGGGGATTAAGCTGGTGGGAACAGTATTGCGTACTCTCCTTAAGAGGATTCAAAGAACGGAGGCATGATTATTTCAGCTGGTTGAGAGTCACTCAAGTTCTCTCCACCGCCATCATCTTAGGTTTACTCTGGTGGCAATCAGACATTCAACATCCGAAAGGCCTACAAGATCAGGTATTAGATACACATGTATGGTCTAGCAATTTATTGTAATTGGTCTCTTACCTTGAAAATGAAACTTGTTCTTCATTCAGGTTGGACTACTCTTCTTCATTGCTGTTTTCTGGGGGTTCTTTCCGGTATTTACAGCGATCTTCACGTTTCCTCAAGAGAGAGCAATGCTGAGCAAGGAACGGGAGTCGCATATGTATAGATTAAGTGCATATTTTGTGGCTAGAACCACTAGCGACCTCCCGCTAGACTTGATTTTACCTGTGCTTTTCCTAGTCGTTGTATATTTCATGGCTGGACTGAGACTAAGAGCTGAATCTTTTTTCCTAAGTGTGCTCACAGTGTTCCTCTGCATCGTTGCAGCTCAGGTAAGCGTATAAAAAAGAATGTATCGTTGTATAACCAAAGGACATGCTAAGATAGAACTAATGATGAAAAACGTTTTACTAGGGACTTGGATTAGCGATAGGAGCAAGCTTAATGGATTTGAAGAAGGCCACAACTTTAGCATCGGTAACTGTGATGACTTTCATGCTTGCTGGTGGCTACTTCGTGAAGGTACATTTCCGATGATTTCAATCCTATTAACAGGTTTATACAACATAGTACAATGTTCTTACCTGCCTTTCTCCACTTCAGACATGTTTTAATCATCTACATACGGTGAGATGTTGTAGAGATGTTTGTCTCTTATTAAAATCCAAATGCAATTTCAGATAAGCAAATTCTGAGACTTATTACCATATATATATATATATATATATATGTGAGTTTTGAAACCCTAATGCACTAATTGACACTTTGTCTTTGGCAGAAAGTTCCAGTATTCATTGCTTGGATACGTTTCATGTCATTCAACTACCACACATACAAGCTCCTTGTGAAGGTTCAGTATGAAGAAATAATGGAAAACGTAAATGGAGAGCAAATAGAGAGTGGACTTAAGGAAGTGAGTGCTCTCGTAGCTATGATTGTTGGGTACCGTCTCTTAGCCTACATTTCTCTCCGAAGGATGAAGCTCCATTCTACAACTTAAGTTTAAATACAAAGACATGTAATTTGTATTGTTTGCTTGTCTTAAAAATGATATTTGGTGTGTAAGAAAACACTTATTATAATTAGGTTTCCAAAGACATGAGGTTCTCAGTATCATCCCAAAAAGAATTTGATAGCGACCACTTAGAGCTACCAGGCATCGCAATCCTTTGGGTTATCTCTTCCCTCTCCAAATCATAGATGAAAAAGCAAAAGCTTTCGGGTTGATATTTCCTGCGACGACCTACCTTTGTCAACCAAACTTGACCACTGCGACTAGTGGAACCCATTTTCAACTGCTGATTTCCACCGTCACCGAGGCAAAACAAAAGTCTTCTTGTCCGACCATTGACTCTTGTTGACATCTTGAAGAACCCAAACATCCATAGTAATACCATTCGAATAGTTGAAAAGAGCTACTTTCCCTTGGTAATTCATGAGATTGGTGCTATTCAAGGGCCAGTGAAATCCACGGGGAAATTCAGTTAAATGGAGCTCCGCAGAAGTCAAATCAAAACTCACAAGCACACATCTCAGGAAATTCTAAAAACAGCTCCTCAGTGTGTCTTCCTCCATAGTACAAAACACCATCAATGGTGATCCCTATCATGGAAGGACGATGATGAACGCGGCATTGAATGTTTCTCCATGAAGCTCCGGCTCCAAGTACCAACACTCGATGTTCTGATCTCCTTACTCCCTAAAACCCGTAAGCTCCCAAGCTACGCTAAGCACTTTGTATTCATCATGAACAGGATTGTATCCTATATAGCTCCTTACGTTGTTGGTAGTCTCTATCAGTTGGGATCCCATTGCGGGCAATTCCGCAAGCTGCCTCGTGTGTATATTACAAATTTGCGCTGTTGTTCCGCTCCTGCAACAAACTAAGCCTAAGCCTCGAGAAACGCTCAAAAAGTAGCCTTTCATTGCCGGGAAGGTCAGGTCTTGGTTAATAACGGAGAGGGATGATGATGTGAACCACGCATGGTTGTCTTGATCCGCAAGATACGCGAAAAAACGTGAGGGTTAAAGGTTGGAAAAGGACTGAGAGTAGATAAGGGAAAGCCACGACTTCGAGACGCACATGAATCTCATCAGGGATTTAGCGGGCACCCTGATCAGAATCTGCATCAACATTTCCACAGGTAAGCACGATGTACACGTGCCCATGAAACTTTCTGTTTCGTCGAGCCTGGTCTCTGGTTTGATGCTTGCACGTCCGGTACATTCCGTTTTGTTTCTCATCCCAGTCTTCTTTTGCGACACGGTCTGCATCACCTCCTTCCTTCTTTTCTTCCTCAAACATTTTTGGACACCGGGACTACGAATCGACCGCATAGTTTGCTCATTGACCTGTTTTTTTCCTCTGTTGTGCTTGTGTCATTTATAAGCCTCACAACCCCTAAAACTAGGTCAACCCTAATTTTGAAGTTTAACCCTAAACCCTAGATATCTAATCAAATCCTAAATCCTATCATTCTCCTAATTATAATAGATGTGATATTAATAAACGAATAGTATGATAGTATTAAAAAAAATTCATTTATGGATATATGTGATTTTTTTATTAACTTGGAATCAATATAAAAATAGAATATGAAACCCAAAAAAAAAAAAAATACAGTGAACGAAATGAACAGAGACCAACGATAAACATCAGAGATTTAAAAACAACATATGAAGATGATCCAAGTCGATCCCTAACACCATGATAGGGTACTCTCCAATGTTATCAAATCTAGATCCAAAATCACTCTCCATATCACGTATGTCTTCTTGAATCTTGTATATCTGCTTTGTCAAGTTTTCTAGTTGCACTAATATTCTTGGATAAACAAAAACAACGACCACAACCATTTATCCACCCAAGGATCCATAAACCAACGAGAATGGAGCAATAAAATTTCAAAGTTTATGAGGGCAAAAACCCCCAACCATAAGCCCAAATAAAGGAAATCACAATCTTACAACACCATAACAGAGGAAGAGATGACACACGACAACATACACAAGTAAAGAAGAGGCCAGCGTAGGTGCGGAAGAAGCCACCGCACGACGGTCAACAAGGCCACAAAGAGAAAAAGGAGACTGCTCAGAATCCTAAGGTTTTTAAATTATCTACCTAAACTCGAAATAACATAGTTTGAGATTTAAATTTTATGGATATATGTTAGAAAGTATGTATATTTTATTATGGGTACGTGCATAATTCCTCCATAAAAACAATAAATCAGCCATTTACATATTTATATCAATGCAATAATAACATTTTTCCAATTATATATACCATATATTACGATAAATAAATCATTTACATATTTATATTATCAATATGTAATATTTTATTATATAAAGTTGAGTGCGTTCGACGTAAACTCGACACGTATGTGATACTTAAAATTTATGAGGGACTCACATATCATTGCCAAAAAGTATATTTTTATATTTTTTATTATTTCTGTTTTTATAATATATTAACAGACATTAGAAAAGATAAATATAATAAAAACAAGAAACAAAAAGGAAAATCGGTATGTGTATAAATTTTCATATCTACACTACAACACTGTTTTTTAATTAAATGTTCAACAAAAAAATAACACAAATCTCTTTTGTTAAAATAATTTAAGATTAAGATAATTTTGTATAGGAAGTTATAGAATGATAATAATATAATATTTTTATTTATATATAATTAATAAGATATGATACTCGGGTAAAGTGACCTTAGTCTAGCTAGTATAACATAAATTTGGGTGGAATAAATTACTGAATGCACATATAAATATTATTTATATTTTTGAAGAATGGAAATAAATTGATGAATGTTAATTGGATGAAAGTGTTTTCTCAGATGTTTTTTTTTTTTTGCTAATTTTTTAACAAAACCTTACGAAATGGAAGTGTTTCGATGCAAGTATAAGACAATCTGCATTGAAGGTCTCTCACAATGAAAAAAAATAAAAATAAAATATTTTTTAATCAAAATTTGTGAGAAACGTCTTTGAAATGAGAGACGGGTCTTTGAAATGAGAGACTCTCAGAGCCCCTCCAACACCTCTCACATGTGACACATGTCTCCATATAATTGGATCATGATTTATTCTAATAACTTAAGTCCTCTATAGTTTTTAAAGTAAATAAATCATTCATATGTTTTTTTTTACGAATTATAAAATAAAATTATATATCTAACAAGTTCCATTATGTAAATTTTAAATTATATATTAATATTATATTTAATTAATAAAACTGAAATTAATAAAGTATTATTAAATTATTGTTTTAGGTAAAAATTAAAGAAATATTAGAAAAGATTATGAGATTTTTTAAAAATCTAAAAATATATTGTAAATGTTTTAAAATATATTGTAAATATAAAAAATATTACTATGATTTTGATGAGAGACTTAGTGAGTCTCTCACCAATAAAGACCAAAATTAACATAAGATTCTCAAACTAAGTTATATAAAAAGGTAATAATATTATATTGATGAGAGACTCAATAAGTCTCTAACCAATGCGGATGCTCTAAGTGTTAGAGTGTCTTTTCGTAAATATATCTTTGATGAACATTTTGTTTTGTTTTCCTTCATGGAAATAACATAATGTATAATATTTTTCAGTTTGAATGGTCAAGTGAAATGTTTGTTTTTCAATGAATAGTATACTAGTTTATTCCAATATTTATAACCACATATACTCATTTTTTTTATTCCATTAATCACATATACCACCTTTCTTCCTTTTAATTATTTCTCTTGTAAGAAGTTTAAAATACCCCTATTTAAATATTAACTATTTATGGGGTTTTAAGGTTTATGATCTAGGGTTTAGGGTTTAAAAACACTAAACCCTAAAATCCTAAACCCTAAAAAGTCTTCCCACCCCTAATAAACTCTAATCTCCTAAAATATAAACTATAAATCCTAACAATTAAACCCTAATAGTTATTAAAAATTAAATCCTAAGTTTACAAGGGTTTGACCCTAAATCATAAACCCTAAGTACATCATAAACTCTATAATTTTACTAAATCCTAAAATCCTAAACCCTAACAAATATATCATTTATAATGAAAAATAACTTTGGTAAAGGAAGGGTATAATGGTATTAAAATAAAAAGGGTGGATATATGTGATTAAAAAAAGGGGTGTGATTATATGTGGTTAGTGGGTATGTAAAGTTGAGTATATTTGTCATTCTCTCAATTTATATATTATTAAAGTGAAAAGATGAGTTTTAAAAACTTTGATTTCCAATAGTCATGCTCTCTCAAAAGTTGGTTATAGAATACTGCTCAATCACTAAAGTTGTCTCATTTATTTTGATGGATGTGCTTCCCCAAAATACACTTCGCCGGAACTCTGGTCCGACAACCGCCTATGTTCTCTGGTCAATGTGGTTAACTCTCTTTAGCTTGATCTTTGCAGAATGTCCCTCGAAGATGAGGATCCCATTATCCTCACTGATGATCCCAAGTTTAGGGTCTTCGATGCTAATGACATTATCATTCTAGGCCGACTTCTCAACCCCAATGCTCAACCGATGGATAAGATGATCGAAGCCATGCCACGCATATGGAGGGTTTATGACCACGTTCGCGGTATTGCTCCATAAAGGGACAAGTTTTAGGTTTTCTTCCAAAGGGAAGAAGATCTTCAAATGGTGCTCAACGAACTACTGAACGATGTTGCTTGAAAGATGGGTTTCCAAACCACTAGACGATTTTCACCACCTATGAGATGTGGATCGGGTTCAAGCATATCCCTTATGACTACTTTACTGTCGACACCATGTTCGAATTGGGTAAAAAGATCGGCAAGGTTGAAGAGATCGCGTATGACCCTACTTTATCACATAAAACAAAGTATGTTAGAGCGCGGATCACCTTCAACATTGCCAACCCGGCGTTAGAAGGAATGTCTTTAACACTTCCATCTAATGAAAAGGTCATCATCGAATATGTGTATGAGAAGATCCGGAAGAAACACTTCCACTGCTTGATGATTTTCTGATGATTTTAATACTAATAACAGGTTTAGACCTTCATACATGTTTTAATCATCTACATATGGTGAGATGTTGTAGATGTAGAGATGTTTGTTGTGTGGGCAGGAATTCACACACAACCAAAAACTTGTCTAACGGATC
>OVAP01005215.1:1209-11262 GCA_900406295.1 Aurinia saxatilis | reverse complement strand
AGTTTTTTTTTTTTTTTTTTTTTTGCTCTCTTATCTCTAAAGTAGATTTAGAAGAGACTCTCCACCGCTTTATGAAGGACGGTGGCTAGCCGCTCTGCCGCTTGGCTTCCGGTCCTTCACTATTATTTACTTTTCGTTTCTTTCTTTGAATCGAATAGGTTGGTAGATCGAGATCTTTGAGTTCGATGATTGGGTGTGATTTGTCTAATTGGAGATCTCTCTTTGATTGATCCTGAGTTAGATTGATCCTCTCTTATTCTTTGTCGTTTTCCTTTTCCTTGGTTGGAACGGGTCCTTTCAATATCCAGAAACCTTTAGATCTCGATTACTCTTTCAATTCGACTGGTCTCTGTTTAGGCTCGGACCTTACCTTTGTATTGCATGTGGGTTTTGTTTTATCAATAGATTCAATGCGTTTGAGATTTGGGGTTAGTGATTCTGGCGACCATCAAGCTTACTTCAAGAGTTGTGTCTGGCCTTTTTCTCCTTTGTAGTCTACAATTTCTTCTTCTCAATGAGGTTCGGGTTGGCTTCCATTTTCACTGGCTCCACCCTTTGTGGCAGAACAGTAGAAAGAAGATTTGAAGGTTTGCTTGGACAGAAGAGTTGTTGATTGATAATGCACCTTGCTCCTCCCGGATCTGTCTTTTATGCTTGCTGGTTTGTGCTGATTATTCTCTGGTACCCCCGGTGGACACAAGATGGTGGACTCACTATCTCTGAAGCCTAGGATTACTAGCTTCAAATTTTAATTGTATTGAGTTTTTTGCTTGCAACTTAGTTTCATGTATTTTTCCATAAGTTTGGGTCCGATTAGTTGTATCTGTTTGTCTCTCGGCTTGGACCGTGGGGCCATATCGGTGTGCCGCCGACTAATAGAGTGTTCTCATGTAGTCATGTTTAATAAAATTTTCCTGACGAAAAAAAAAACATTAATATAAGCTTGTTTTTGTTTTTGCATATGGGAATATAAATCATTAATGTAATGTTCGTTTACTTTAAAAAAAAAAAAAAAACATGCGCTTCTTCATCTTCTTTCCACGGAAATAAGTTTATTGACATATCACATAAACCTACCCAATGATTGTAACTGATAAAATCAGTGTTGTTTGGAAGGTAGAGTTTCTTTAAAACTCCTCCCACAAAAAAGTGAAAACCTCTTTTTCATTTCCATCAGTAGGCTTAATTGCTACATTTAACTGATGTTCTTGGATTTAAGTTGGATATAAGAAAATTGCTTGATCTTCAAAAATATGGAAATCTATGCAAAACGCCATGGTGCCGGTGTCAAACGACACCATGATGGTGTTTTCAGAAATTTTCCATTTTCTTCGTTCGCCTTTTTTCTTCTCTTCAAACTTTCATTCTTTTGCTCCATAAATTTTCCATAATTCACCAAGTTCCAAAAACTCGCTCATGCACCTAAAATGCCACATTTAGACTCTAATAAAATAGATAAATATATGTTTTATTGGTATAAAATGCCATCTCAAACACATTTTGGTTCTTGAAATATGACACCAAGAAGCTCCTTGTTTGAAAGTCTTCTATTATCTTTGATCTCTTGCTTCTTGATATCTATGATCCGGTAATTAGTGATTACATGAAAGACCTCTTCTTCAACCAAATACAGAAATTCTTTCTCCATAGCCAATATCTTCGAAATCTTTTCACGTCCAGCGATGGTTTCATTAAAAACAAAAAATGTGCTTCTTCTCCTTTCCATGGAAATAAGTTTATTGACATATCATTCAAAAATTTTTTAACATAAACCTACCCAATGATTGTAACCGATAAAATCATTGTTGTTTGGAAGGTGGAGTTTCTTCAAAACTCCTCCCACAAAAGAAGTGAAAACATCTTTTTCACTTCCATCACTAGGCTTAATTTCTAAGCATTTAACTGATTTTCTTGGCTTTAAGTTAGATGTAGAAAAATTGTTTGATCTTCAAAAATATGGAAATTCCTGAAAAACACTATGGTGTTTTCAGAAAAATTTCCATTTTTTTCGTTTGCATTTTTTCTTTCTTTTCAATCTTTGATTGTTATGCTCCATAAATTTTCCATAATTCACCAAGCTCCCAAAACTCGTCCATGCATCTAAAATGACACATTTGGACTCTAATAAAATAGGTAATGTATGTTTTATTAGTATAAAAAGCGGTAAAAACAAGGATGTATCAGGTCATCTCAAACACATTTTAGTTCTTGAAAGATGACACCAAGAAGCTCTTTGTTTGAAAGTCTTCTTCTATATTTGATCTCCTGCTTATTGATATCTATAATCCGGTAATGAGTGATTCCATGAAAGACCTCTTCTTCAGCCAAATACATAAATTCTTTCTTCATAGCCAATATCTTCCAAATCTTTGCACGTCCAGTGATGGTTTCATAAAATAAAAAAATCATGTGCTTCTTCATCTCATTTCCATGGAAATAAGTTTGTTGACATATCATTCAAAGGTTTTTCAAATAAACATACCCAATGGTTGTAACTGATAAAATCAGTGTTGTTTGGAAGGTAGAGTTTCTTCAAAACTCCTCCCACAAAAGAAGTGAAAACCTCTTTTTCACTTCCATCACTAGGCTTAATTGCTAAGCATTTAACTGATGTTTTGGACTTTAAGTTGGATATAGGAAAATTTTTTGATCTTAAATATGATAATTCTTGAAAAACGCCATGTTGTCGAACGACACCGTGATGGTGTTTTCAGAAAATTTCCATTTTCTTTGTTTGCCTTTTTCTTTTCTTCAAATTTTGATTCTTTTACTCCATAATTTTTTCATAATTCACAAAGTTCTCAAAACTTGTTCATGCCTCTAAATGACACATTTGGATTCTAATAAAACATAAAATATATGTTTTATTAGTATAAAAATTGGTAAAAACTAGGATTTATCAGGCCATCTTAAACACATTTTGGTTCTTGAAAAATGACACCAAGAAAGTATTCTTTTATCTCTTCCTTCTTAATATTTATGATCCGATAATGAGTGATTCCATGAAAGACCTCTTATTCAACCAAATACATAAATTCCTTCTCCATAGCCAATGTCTTCGAAATCTTCTTCATCTCCTTTCCATGGAAATACGTTTATTGACATATATTCAAAGATTTTTCATATAAACATACCCAATGGTTGTAGCCGATAAAATCAGTGTTGTTTGGAAGGTTGAATTTCTTAAAAACTCCTCCCACAAAAGAAGTTAAAAAGAGTTTTTCACTTCTATTAGTTGCTAAGCATTTGACTGATTTTCTTGGCTTTAGAGTGGATATAGGCTTTTAAAAAAAAAATTATGTGGAGGAGAAAAAGAAAGAAGAGTTGACATTGAAAAAAAGAAGATTGAAGAAGATGAAGATGAAGAAGAAAAGATGAAGAGTGTCATTGTGAGAGAAACACGTTCTGTTTTTATTAAGTTTTGGAGGGAGATTGAAATTATGTATTTGATATAACCTCTCATGGTATTATATCATCATTGTTCGATCAATTCACATGTTTGTGATTGAAAGAATTTGAGAGAGAGATTACATATATTGTTAATGTTATGATTATTATTTTTAGATGAAGGTGTTTTTTTTGTTTAATGTTTTAAAATTGTGATTGAATAAATTTCTAATCATTCCAAAAATTCTCTATAACCTTGGATTGAAAAAACTAAGCGTTTTCTTCCATGGCTACAAACATGGTAGCAGCTTCTTCTTCTTCTTCTTCACTTGGCAATGTAATCTATTTCCCCTCATACAAAACCTTCACTCCTTAAGGCTTGTAGCAGGCTGGTAAAATCACCCCTTGTGAATCAGCTTCCCCGTCTCTTTTGATGACCATATCCAACACATTGGTGTTCTCGAAAGATGACTTCAATAAGCTTCTTGGTTGAAAGTATTCAATTAGCTTTGATCTCATGCTTCTTGATATCAATTATCCGATAATGGGTGATTCCATGAAACACCTCTTTTTCAACCAAAAACAGAAATTCTTTCTCCATGTCTGATATCTGCCAAATCTTTTCATTTGCAGTAATGGTTTCATAGAAAGTACCATGTGTTTCTTCATTTCTTTTCCCTTGAAATATGTCTATTGACATATCATTCAATAATTGTTCACATAAAATAACCCAATGGGTGTAACTGATAAAATCAGTTTTGTTTGGAAGATAGAGTTTGTTCAAAACTCCCCCCCACAAAAGAAGTGAAAAAGATTTGATTGATTTTTCCACTTCTATCAATTGCTAAGAATTTGACTGATTTTCTTATCTTTAAAGTGGATATAGACTTTTTAAGAAAAGGAAGTTTGGGTAGAGGAGAAAAAGAAAGAAGAGTTTCCATTGAAAAATAGAAAAAAATGAAGATGAAGATGAAGAGTGTCACTGTGAGAAAAGCAAGTTCTATTTTTATTAAATTTTGGAGGGAGATTGAAATTATACATTTGATATGAACTCTATACAATATCATCATTATTCGATTAATTCACATATTTGTGATTTAAAGAATTATAGAGAGAGATTACAGATATTATTAATGTCATTATTTTTAGATGAATGTGTTTTTTTTGTTTAGTATTTTAAAAGTGTGATTGAATAAATTTCCAATCATTCCAAAAATTCTCTCTAAAGTTGGATTGTAGAAAATAAGCGGTTTCTTCCATGGCTACAAACATGGTAGCAAGTTCTTCTTCTTCACTTGACAATGTAATTTTTTTCCCTTCATACAAAACCTTCACTCTGTGAGGCTTGTATGAGGCTATTAAAATCACCCCCTTGTGAATTAGCTTCCACCATCTCTTTTGATGGCCATCTCCAACACATTGGTGTTATTGAAAGATGACACCAATAAACTCCATGATTGAAAGTCTTCTATTATCTTTGATCTCCTGCTTCTTGATATCAATTATCCGGTAATGGGTGATTCCATGAAACACCTCTTCTTCAACCAAAAACAAACTCTTTCTCCATGGGCAATATCTGCCAAACCTTTCATTTGTAGTGATGGTTTCATAGAAAGCACCATGTATTTCTTCATCTATTTTCCCTTGAAATATGTCTATTGACATATCATTCAATGATTGTTCACATAAACCAACCCAATGGGTGTAACTGATAAAATCAGTTTGGTTTGGAATATAGAATTTGTTCAAAACTCCTCCCCAAAAAAAATTGAAAAAGAGTTTTTCACTTTCATCAATTGCTAAGCATTGGACTGATTTTCTTGGCTTTAAAGTAGATATATGCTTTTAAGAAAAGGAATTTTGGGTGGAGGAGAAAAAAGAAAGAAGAGTTTCTATTGAAAAAAGAGGATTGATGATTGAAGAAGATGAAGAAGAAAAGATGAAGAAGAACATGAATAGTGTCATTGTGAGATAAGCATGTTCTGTTTTATTAAGTTTTGGAGGGAGATTGATATTATACATTTGATATGACCTCTCATGATATGCTATCACCATTGTTCGATAAATTTCACATGTATGTAATTGAAAGAATTGCAGAGAGAGGTTACAAATATTTTTAATATTATAATTATTATCTTTAGATGAAGGTCTTTTTTTGTTTATTATTTTAAAATGGTGATTTGAATAAATTTTCAATCATTCCAAAAATTCTCTCTAAAATTGGATTGTAGAAAATAAGCGGTTTCTTCCATTGCTACAAATATGAAAGTAACTTCTTCTTCTTCACTTGACAAGGTAATCTCTTTCCCCTCATACAAAACTTCACTCCATGAGACTTGTATGAGGATGGTAAAATCACCCCCTTGTGAATTAGTTTCCTCCATCTATTTTGATGGTCATCTCCAACACATTGGTGTTCTTAAAAGATGACACCAATAAACTCCTTGGTTGAAATTTTTATTATTAGCTTTGATCTCTTGGTTCTTGATATCAATTATCCGATAATAGGTGATTCCATGAAACACCTATTTTTCAACCAAAAACAGAAATTCTTTCTCCATGTCCGATATCTACCAAATCTTTTCATTTGCAGTAATGGTTTCATAGAAAGTACCATGTGTTTCTTCATTTCTTTTTCCTTAAAATATGTCTATTGACATATCATTCAATAATTGTTCACATAAAATAACCCAATGGGTGTAACTGATAAAATCAGTTTTGTTTGGAAGATTGAGTTTGTTCAAAACTCCCCCCACAAAAGAATTGAAAAAGATTTGATTTGATTTTTTCACTTCCATCAGTTGCTAAGAATTTGACTGGTTTTCTTATCTTTAAAGTGGATATAGGCTTTTTAAAGGAAGTTTGGGTAGAGGAGAAAATAAAGAAGAGTTTCCATTGAAAAATAGAAGATTGAAGAAGATGAAGATGAAGATGAAGAAAAAAAGATGAAGATGAAGATGAAGAGTGTCACTGTGAGAAAAGCAAGTTCTATTTTTATTAAGTTTTGGAGGGAGATTGAAATTATACATTTGATATGACCTTTATACAATATCATCATTGTTCGATTAATTCACATATTTGTGATTTAAAGAATTATAGAGAGAGATTACAGATATTATTAATGTCATTATTTTTAGATGAATGTGTTTTTTTTGTTTAGTATTTTAAAAGTGTGATTGGATAAATTTCCAATCATTCCAAAAATTCTTTCTAAAGTTGGATTGTAGAAAATAAGCGGTTTCTTCCATGGGTACAAACATGGTAGCAGCTTCTTCTTCTTCACTTGACAATGTAATCTTTTTTTCATACAAAACCTTCAGTCCGTGAGGCTTGTATGAGGCTATTAAAATCACCCCCTTGTGAATTAGCTTCCCCCATCTCTTTTGATGGCCATCTCCAACACATTGGTGTTATTGAAAGATGACACCAATAAACTCCATGATTGAAAGTCTTCTATTATCTTTGATCTCCTGCTTCTTGATATCAATTATCCGGTAATGGGTGATTCCATGAAACACCTCTTCTTCAACAAAAAACAAACTCTTTCTCCATGGCCAATATATGCCAAACCTTTCATTTGTAGTGATGGTTTCATAGAAAACACCATGTATTTCTTCATTTTTTCCCCCTTGAAATATGTCTATTGACATATCATTCCATGATTGTTTACATAAACCAACCCAATGGATGTAACTGATAAAATCAGTTTGGTTTGGAATATAGAATTTGTTCAAAACTCCTCCCAAAAAAAAAAAAATTGAAAAAGAGTTTTTCACTTTCATCAATTGCTAAGAATTGAACTGATTTTCTTGACTTTAGAGTGGATATATGCTTTTAAGAAAGGAATTTTGGGTGGAGGAGAAAAAGAAAGAAGAGTTTCTATTGAAAAAAGAGGATTGGAGATTGAAGAAGATGAAGAAGAAAAGATGAAGAAGAACATGAATAATGTCATTGTGAGATAAGCATGTTCTGTTTTATTAAGTATTGGAGGGAGATTGATATTATACATTTGATATGACCTTTCATGATATGCTATCACCATTGTTCGATAAATTTCACATGTATGTAATTGAAAGAATTGCAGAGAGAGGTAACAAATATTTTTAATAATATAATTATTATATTTAGATGAACGTGTTTTTTTGTTTATTATTTTAAAATTGTGATTTGAATAATTTTTCAATCATTCCAAAAATTCTCTCTAAAATTGGATTGTAGAAAATAAGCGGTTTCTTCCATTGCTACAAATATGATAGTAACTTCTTCTTCTTCACTTGATAAGGTAATCTCTTTCCCCTCATACAAAACTTCACTCCATGAGACTTGTATGAGGATGGTAAAATCACCCCCTTGTGAATCAGCTTCCCCCATCTCTTTTGATGGTCATCTCCAACACATTGGTGTTCTTAAAAGATGATACCAATAAACTCCTTGGTTGAAAGTTTTTTATTAGCTTTGATCTCTTGGTTCTTGATATCAATGATCCGGTAATGAGTGATTCCATGAAACACATCTTCTTCAACCAAAAACAGAAACTCTTTCTCCATGCCCGATATCTGTCAAATCATTTCATTTGCGGTGATGGTTTCATAGAAAGTACCATGTGTTTCCTCACCTCTTTTCCCTTGAAATATGTCTATTGACATATCATTCAATGATTGTTCACATAAACCAACCCAGTGGGTGTAACTGATAAAATAAGTTTGGTTTGGAAGATAGAATATGTTAAAAACTCTTCCCACAAAAGAAGTGAAAAAGAGTTTTTCATTTCCATCAGTTGCTAAGCATTAGACTGATTTTCTTAGCTTTAGAGTGAATATAGGAAAATGGTTTGATCTTCAAAACACATTATTGTTCTTGAAAATTACACCAAGATGCTCCCTCTTTGAAAGTCTTATTTTATCTTTTATCTCTTGCTTCTTGATATCTATGATCCGGTAATAAGTGATTCCATGAAAGACCTCTTTTTCAACCAAATACAGAATTTCTTTCTCCATAGCTAATATCTTCCAAATATTTTCACGTCCAGTGATGGTTTCATAAAAAAAAAAACCATAGGCTTCTTCATCTTCTTTCCACAGAAATAATTTTAATTACATATCATTCAAAGATTTTTAACATAAATCTACCCAATGGTTGTAACTGATAAAATCAGTGTTGTTTGGAAGGTAGAGTTTCTTAAAAACTCCTCCCACAAAGAAGTGAAATCCTCTTTTTCACTTTCATCACTAGGCTTAATTGCTAAGCATTTAACTGATTTTCTTGGCTTTACGTTGGATATAGGAAAATTACTTGATCTTAAAAAATATGGAAATTCCTGAAAAACGTCGGTGATTTCATAAAATTTCCATTTTCTTCGTTTGCCTTTTCTTCTCTTCAAACTTCGATCCTTTTGCTCCATAATTTTTTTTATAATTCACCAAGTTCCTAAAACTCGTCCGTGCAGTTAAAGTGATACATTTGGACTCTAATATTGATAACTAGAGAAAGTTTGCGCGTTGCGCGAAATAGTATTTTTTGTGCTATAAACAATTAAAATACATGAATCAATTAAATATTTACAATTTATATTTAAATATTATATATAATTTTTTTATAGATTCGATAAAGAAAATTTGGCATTGTAACTATTTGAATAAATATAAGATGAAATACATAGTTTCTAAACTATTGTTGGTCTTTCGTAAATTTTCAAGACATTTTTACAATATTTTTTTTCGTATTGATAGTATTTAACCAGTTTGATGTCTTCACATATTATTTTGATTAACCTCTTCAATTCTAGAAAAGATTTTTAAAATCTTTACATGAAAATAAATAATTGAGCTAAATATTTAAAATTGATGTGTCATCAAAGTATGTCAATCTACAAAAAAAAAATGTTACAATATCATACACGTTTATATTGTTTATAAATATTTTATTTGTATTATATCATAAGTTTTTAACTTTCTGTTCTAATCACATCGTCTATATTAAAGTTATAATTTTAATTTTCCAGAATTATCATTCTCTCCTTTGATTAAAATACATATTATTACTTTAAGCATAAATTTTCAGTTACGTTTTCTCATTCATATTAATTGTGGATGTAATTTTATCATTACATCATTTTTCTTATTATGATTGTACATTGTATGTGAATGCATATTTTTGTAGTAAAATAGTTTAGATTTTGTTTTTTCTAAAGAACAATCGAGAGAGATAGGCTATATATATATATTTATTTATTATTTTATTTTATGACAATGCATTTTTCTCTGGAAGATAGATTTGAAAATTTCATCGGAAGAGAAGAGAAATCTAACATAAGCAAAAAAGTTTCTTTGGTTATACTCGTTTATTTTGTATTTATTCATTTTATGTGAGGGAATTTCAAATATATTTTGAGACTTTGTGTTTTATTTTCTTTGATTGTTGATGCAATTTATGCTTGAATATAAGTGAAGAAATGGTTTTCTAATGAACCTGATGTTACTTCATCGTTCTCATGAAATGTGAGGTATAAGTTGATGATTTCTTTGAAGCAATTATCATTTGGTAATAGTATTTAATCGTTAGAGAAAGTGACTGTATAATTTATGTTGTTTTTTCAACAATGTGGCCGAGCAATTAAGGTGAATATATATATATATATATATATATATATATATATATATATATATA
>OVAP01005214.1:619-12936 GCA_900406295.1 Aurinia saxatilis | reverse complement strand
CGGCATAGTCCAAGATATCAAGGAAACTAGTCTACATTTCCGTTCTTTTAGTTTTGCTTATATCCCTCGCACCTCAAATCTGATTGCAGATGCATTGGCCAAAGGCGCTTTAACCGCCTTAGCCACTACTTTGTAACTTGGATACTTGCGATGAATAAAACTACGTATTCCGACCCAAAAAAAAAAAAAGTAAACTAAAATTACAAAACAAAATGGATTTAAGAGAACTGTAACCTTTTGTTCTTTAAAATGAAACTTCATTTCTTTACATAAATTTTGGATTTGCGTACGTGTATGAATGTAGATGAACGGACCAGGTTGGGTCGTAAAATTAGGACGCAGAGATGGACGAGTTTCTTTGGCAGCCAACGTTAAAAATCTTACGTCTCAATCCGTCATAGGAGAGAGAACAACTTCACAACTGTCGCAGGTTGTAATTTCTTTTGTCTCCTCATATCTTTGAATAATTATCAAGTCCTTTGTGCACCCTCCTTATTAACATGCATGAACATTTTTATTTAGTTTATGCATTCTTTCCTGTATTTTCTGTTGTGGCATATGCATGCTCTTTCGTGACCATCTCAGACAGAGCCATTTTGTAGCTACATAATTATGGTAAAGGAATTTGACCTTCAATGAAGTTGGACTTTTATTGTAGGACATAGAGTTTGTAGTGATGATGCATTGAGTCAATTGAGGAGGAATCAAATCTTCTTTCTCCCAGATTCCGCGGGCGAGACGAAGAGGAGAGGATATGATTCTTCATTCTCCTAGTCACCGTCTCGAATTTAGGGTTCGCAGTCGTACACTTAGGTCGCTGTTCTTCGGGTGCTTCCTGATCCTCTCTCTCTCTCTCTCAGGTTTCATCATCTCTCTCTCTCTCTCTCAATCATGTATTTTCTTTGTTCCACCACCACCGTGGTCTCTTCAACCATCAAGAAGAGTAAAAAAGGCCCACCATTTCTTTTCTTGTAGAGTCAATCGTTGTGTCGGATGCGATCTTCTTCAGCTTAATGTTCCCGATGATGATGAAGCTAATCTAAAGGATGGTGGTGATGGCGATGGAGAGGTTGGTGGGAGTGAAGAGAGCAGAGCAGAGAATAATCAGATTATTAGTAATTATAGTTTTTATGAGATTGAAGAATTGTCTCGGGTTTTTAGATAAGTTTTTAGGATCAAAGAGATCTTGCTCAACAAATATGATGCAGCTTGCTCTCTGGTTTTCACATTAATGTGGAGTCATGAATCGACAGCTTATTGAGCTAAGGCGAAGGCTAGAAAGAGGTAGTAAAAAACAGTAGAGAATCTAGACACGGATAACTGCCAGTCGTTAAGAAGTCGAACCTCTTGCATCATAGCTCCCTTGACATATCGTTTGTCTTTGGTCTTCTTTGTAGAACATGTTGTGGTTACCTTCTAAGGTGTTCGGTTGGTTGTGAATAGAAATAAGCAGCGATAGTTCATATATTGTAATCTGAAATCATCTAAATTGAGGTTACGTTTTTAGAACCGTTATGTCTAAATTTATCTCCCTTTTTGGTGGGTCCATCTTTCCTCTGTAACTCCAGATGATTCGGTAACGTCAGATTCTAAAGTAATTGTTAAAAAAATACGGTAAAAAAACACATCTACCTCCATCGGCCTATATAATCCTGCCGCACCATGCATCCTCCCCACATGATCAATCCAAAGAACAACAAAAAGGTTGATCGTAACCAGATTGGGGAACCGAGTATTGGAAGTTGAGATTATTACGGGTCCGAAAGGCGGGAAGGGGATCAAAATACTAATTCCCATAATAATCATGATGACAGCTGATACTAAATGCCCTTACAAAATTAAAAGACGACAGTTTCCGGTACGAGTTTGTTATGCTATGACAATTTACAAAAGTCAAGGACAGAGTCTAGAAAAAGTAGGCCTATATCTACCAAAACCCANTAGAAAAAGTAGGCCTATATCTACCAAAACCCATGTTTAGTCATGGACAACTTTATGTCGCTTTGTCAAGGGTAACTTCAATGAAAGGACTAAAGATTTGGAATGGAGACTTGGATCACAACACGGATGAAGGCATAACAAACATTGTCTACAAGGAGATATTCAACAATATTTATCCACAACAAAGAGGTAATAATGATTCATGATCCTACATATTTTGTATGATTTTAAAATATATTTAAAATGTCTTCACCATGTAATGATCCAAGTTTGAGGGTGGAGATAACAATGGGCACTGAACCTTACATGACAGTATACTCAACAGATATATGAGACGTAATATGTAAGTTATTGCTGAAAATGGAATTATTGTTTGGGTTCTCTCATACTTTTTTCCTTTCTTATTCAATTGGAATTTATTATACGGCATCAACATAAGCTAAGTATTACTAACAAGTCTTCATCACAGTGATTATGTCATCGTCCACTTAAATCAGATACAAAGATGTGGATGGTGTGGGGCTTTAGTATGGGAAGCAGAGAGCACAGAGAGAGGGAAGAACGGAATGCTACTCTATCCCATTTGCTGATCAATGGCTATTCTTATGCATAGGGGAAGAATATACTAAATGAGGTCTCATTAACTATTCCGTGATTAACAATATACACAAATTTTCCCAAATCAGTCATTTATTCGTAAACACTCATCATTTCGGATACACTAAGTTAGATTACCCAATACAAGAACAAAACATATATAATAAAAAATAAATAACAATCTTTAACAGCAGAAAATATAAATCAAATGGTACACTAAAAATATATGTAAAACACACAATTAACTAATATGTTATTTCATAACAAAATGAATATTTAAACAAAAATACTATAATATTAAAAAACCAAAACATACATCACATTTACATTACAAAAAAATACATGAACATTATATGAAATAAAAAATCCACGCGTAGAGCGGATACCCACCTAGTATTTTAATAATAATGATGTGCAGCCCCTCATGTGGTTGTGTTGTGTAAATGAGAAAATATAAGGACTAGTTTATTTGAGAATATAAAAGTACAAAATTGAAAACGAAGACCAAACGTGTTTTAGTTGATAACACCCAGTTCACCAATATTTCCTTTCTTTTAAAACCATACCGAACCAAAAAATAGGGTATCGGTTCGATTCCGGATACCATAACAAATCCAATGGATCCGGGTATTACCCATAATCTAAGGGGAACCAAATGAAATTGAACATACATGATTATTATCCATTTAGTACGTTTAATTGGTAAAATTTAGTAATTTTGTAAGGTTTTTCGGTCTATTTAATGATTTTGTAAGTTTCTGTTTGGTTCTTTCAGTTTCAGTTCGGTTATTTTAGTGATTTTGGAGTTTCAGGTCGGTTCTTTCGGTTTTGGTTTGATTCTTTCTATTATTTTACTGAATTTGGTTCGGTTCTTTTGGTTATTTAACCGAACGAAACCCGAAAATAGTTCAGTTTCCCTTACGGTTCTCCTCATTTTGGATTCGAACCGATACAAAATGGTACCGAATCAAACCAAAATAGGGTTAGGGTTAAAATCTTATAGGGTTAGGGTTTAATTTTTAATAACTATTTGGGTTTATATTTAAAGTTTTAGGGTTTAGATTTTATGGATTTTAGGGTCAAAATCTTTTTTTTTTAGGTTTAGGATTTTAGGATTTAGGGGTTTAACCCTAAATCCTAGATCATAAATCCTAATAAGCATTACAAGATATTTTAAAATTTTAAAAATGATAATTTACTTTGAAATTGGTATATTTAAAAAAATTGATCATAAAATGTGGTATGAATTAGGATCGAGTCCCATCGCCTACACGATGTAAGAATTAGGTTACTGACTGGCCAGTTGTGGCCCGATGTTGACAAAAAAAATGGTATAAAAAAGTACACCAAAAGTGGTATTTTAAAAATTCTCTCAAATAGCTATTCAATTATTGTTACATCATTTGTGTGTATTATTTTTATGTGGAACTAAAATAATATGTCAGATGAAAATGGAGTGTGGAAGTTTAATAGTGCAAAACAATATAAGTAATTAAAGTTTTTGCTTACAAAGATGAACAATGGATCATAAGGATGTAGGAAATATCATACTTTTATTTTTCACTTTTGCTTTGTTAATGGGGTGAATTTGTATGCTAACCAAAATGAGTATCAGAATTAGCTCAATAGAATAACCAAAATTCAGTGAGTAACCAAAGTATTACAAAATTACTTGTTTCCCCTGCATCTATACCGGTTGGTTAATGTTGGTTGCTTTTTGTCAGCAATAATAAAAAAAAAAATTATCACTCATTATATATTTTCTTAAACAACAACATTTTTTATCCCATTCTAATTTATACATTAATTTAATTTTTTATTACCATTTTATTAAATTTTATGATCTTGATATAAAAAACGTATATATTTGTACACATTTAACATGGTTTAAATTTTTAAAAACTGATATAAATTGTCCAATACATAGATTGGTGGTTATAAATGAAGAACATTGTCTTCTACTCTATTTTGATTTCTCTGAATACTATACTATTTCATTCATTTTATCCAATTTTTATTAAAATAATAGGAAAAGTCTCACAAGTTTAAACTTTGAAGTAATATATTTTGTTTGACATAAGTACACAAAAGCGATTAATTAGTTTTCAAATTTTGTACTCATGTAAAACTCTACTGATTGAATCAATATTTTTTAGGAAATAGAATAGAATAATATATTGAAAAAATAGAGGAGAGAGATGTTTAGGTTCATAGGGAGGTTGACTTAAAACACATGTCATTGTCATGGAAAGTGTCTTTCATCTCTTATATATTAGATTAAAAATAATTATTTAATTAAAGTAATTTTAAAAAAATAATTTTATATTTCAGAAGAAACTCCAAAAAATTTCTTCCAAAAGATTTCTCTGCAATGAAAAAGCTCTAATATTTATTCACAAATCTTCTTTAGTTGAAGAAAATTCAAAGTTAGTACTTTGGTGCAATAAGATTGGGGCCTTATGTGAGGGTGAACTAAAATTTGATATGTCATTTGTTTTATGAGAGAAAAACAGTCTATTGTTTTTGGTTTGATATACGGTCTTAAGTATTAACATTTTAAGTCCCCATATCAAACCAAAAACATTTTAACTTTTGTTTTCTTGCCTTCTTTCTAGTATATTATAATCAACATGGGCGCCTTGAACAATAAAAATGGTTGTCGACTACAGTATGCTCGTCAAATTTGACGAAAATCATATTATTTGGCTATTAAAAATGAGTAACAATGATGTGCACTCATGTGGCTGTGTTGTATAACAGAGAAAATATAAGCACTAGTTTATTTGAGAATATAAAAATACCGGAGAGAAAGGCGAAACGTGTTTTTGTTGATCGCACCCAGCTCACCAATATTTCCTCTCTTTTTCGTTTTGAACCGTTAAAAGGTACTAGTAAATTTTGTAATGTAATGTAACTAGTAGGTAAGAATTGGTTAGTAGTATGAGACAAAAAGAAGACAATTAACTAACCAAATGAATGTGGTCTGCGTTAATTAAGAAAGTGAAAGCAGCGAGAACGCGTACCGGACCCGGTTAAGGCAGCCCCAGCACGCCGAGCTGTCGTCTCGTGAGAGGGAAACGAGTTCGAACCAGATCTCTCTCTCTCTCTCTCCTTTCATTTGAAAATCGTTTTGCAGAAGTCGTATGAGACGGCCGCGTTGCATCGGACCACTTGTGCGATTCTCCTTCTCTCTTTATTAGCAACCCCTTGTTCCAATTCGCGATTGATTCTGATCGGAGCGAGCGATCGGGGAACAACCCAGAGATAAGATTAAACGGGTGCTTCTTTAGTTTGTAAAGACTACAACTTTCTTCCGATTCGACACAAGGAATTTAGGGTAAGGGGGAAGTAGAGGAAATCAATCGATAGAAATGGAGTCAGACAATGGGAAGGGGTTGATACTAGCTGTGGCGTCTAGTGTTTTCATTGGTTCCAGCTTCATTTTGAAGAAGAAAGGTCTCAAGCGAGCTGGTGCTAATGGCACCCGCGCAGGTTCGATGCCCTTTTTTTTTTATTTATTTACCCCCTTTTGCCTAAACTTATGGGATTATTCCGTTTTATAGTTTTGGGATTCACTGGATGATGCAGGGTACGGAGGTTATACATACTTATTAGAGCCTCTTTGGTGGGCAGGCATGGTCACAAGTGAGTTTATCATCTTACAGCTTCTTCCAGTTGTACTTGTATACACTACTAACTCTAGTCAACTCTTTGTAACCTCGAATGTTTAGTGATTGTTGGAGAAGCTGCAAACTTTGTCGCTTACATTTATGCGCCGGCTGTACTCGTTACCCCTCTTGGTGCATTAAGTATAATCATCAGGTATGTATGTCACCACATTGCGAAGTTATTCAGGGACTTGTGATATCTTCTTACTAACCTGTCGTATTTTTCACTCAGTGCTGTTTTGGCACATTTCCTATTAAAGGAAAAACTTAAGAAAATGGGGGTTCTAGGATGTGTGTCTTGCATCGTCGGCTCTGTTGTTATTGTCATACATGCACCCAAGGAGCAGACTCCAAATTCCGTTGAAGAGATATGGAATCTCGCTACTCAGCCTGGTACCTCTCTCTCTCTCTTGCACGCATTATGCCTTCTGTGTGGTTGGTTTTCTGAAAAATGCAATTTTCTTTTCATGCGTATGAAACAGCTTTCCTAATTTACGTAGCCATTACCATGTCCATTGTCCTTGCTTTAATTCTGCACTTTGAACCTCTGTGCGGCCAAACAAACATTCTGGTTTATATTGGAATATGTTCCTTAATGGGTGCTCTCACTGTAAGTTGCTTCATCTAATTTACTTTTACGCTCTATTTCTAGTTTCTTGTGCATTAGCAGCTCTAGTAAGTTTCTTAAAAACAATTCTTGTTGTTTCTAAAGTTTGCAATGTCTAAACAGGTTATGAGCATCAAGGCTATTGGAATTGCGATAAAATTAACGTTGGAGGGAGTAAGCCAGATCGGGTATCCACAGACATGGCTTTTTTTCATGGTTGCAACAACCTGTGTTGTTACACAGTTGATTTACCTGAACAAGGTAAGCTCTCTATACCAGATGTTTTTTAAAAGCCCTATATTCTGGAGTCAATAGGTTAGTATGCAAGTGAATCTAGAACTTTTATATTGTTAAGTTCGTCAACAAATATCCATCTGTAGATCTAGTGAGTGAATTGTTAGATTTTTCGGGGTAGAAGATCTGATTTTCCCTGGCTTCTACGACATCTGTAACATTGAAATTCTCCTTTTTCCAGCAAATGCAGGAAGTCTAGAATTTCACTTGGCATTGTTAATTCTTTTCCGTATTTTTTTCTAGATCATCTTTTAGACAGTGATTCTATACCTGTGCTAAGTTGTTGAAACTGTTGGCCTATGGTTGAGACTGATATGCAGTGTTTGGCAGGCTCTGGACACATTCAATGCAGCTATTGTTTCTCCAGTGTATTATGTAATGTTCACGACTCTCACAATCGTTGCTAGTGCAATAATGTTCAAGGTAGGCTTAACTGCATTGGGTCTCGATCAGCAATTCCACACAGGAAACAGTTAACAGCACATCTGATATTTTTTCACAGGACTGGTCTGGGCAAGATGCAGCCAGCGTAGCCTCAGAGATATGTGGATTCATCACTGTGCTCACGGGCACAATGATACTCCATGGCACGAGGGAAGAGGAACAACAAGCTTCTACAGGTAAAAAGAAAAAAAAGCTTTTTTCAAACATCATCGATTGATATGTCTATGTCTGATTCTTCTGCTGTCATTAAACGCAATGCAGCGTTGATATTTGGCTCTTCAGAATCAGTAAGATGGTACGACTCAAGAAAAAGCACTAATGAAGAACATCTGATAAGTCTGTACAGTCCTGAATACTAGGAAGAAGGTGCCATCTCTAGATTCCCAAAAGATTGGCAAGAACAAGCCTCTGAATTAAAATTGATAATCTAATATCAATCAACACATCCGAGGGGAATGATTTCTGGTTCATTGTGGTGTGGTGTCTTGTCAGTTTTGTATTGTTTGTGGTCTCTGTACAGACAAAAGTTTTTAGTACATACAGTACAGGTATATCATCATTGTTCTTCATATCTGGACCTTTGTCCCAAATTACTGTTATACTTAATATGTACATTTTTCCAGGATGAAATGTTCCTTAATTGTATCCGATTTGAATGAAAAGATACTTGAAAAGTCTGAGTAAGGTGATTCAAAGCGTTAACAGGAGAGAAGGTATAGGAAGAGCATTGCAGTACAATGTTATCGGTTTGAACGAAGCCCCATGCTTGGACTCTAGAAGCCGAAGAGCAAGAGGCTGAACTCTACCATCAGGACTCCTCTGCCGCCGAGTTTCCTTCCCTTGCAGCCACTCCATTCACCAAGACCAAGAAGTAAAAGGGAAAACACATTGGAAAGGGGGTGGAGGGCTGATGAAGTCGATGGCTGACTAATGAGAAAGCAAAGCCTTCCTCTGAATCCATGAGATTCGGTTCTAGCAATGTCGCCAATAGATTTGAGAAATGAGGAAACTATGCAACAAGCGGCTGTTCAAGGCCGAGGCTGGTGTTGGTACGTGGCCGTGGAGAATGTAAATCAAGACGAAGAAGACTCTCCTGTTAGTGATACAAGTTGAAGCAAAAGGTCATTCTTTTAAGGACTCTAGTAATCGGGCCTATTCAGCTCTTGCTTGCCCTGGAATAATTGAGGCACGGTTCATAGTTGTTCGGAAAGTGGCTATATTTTATGACTCTTTAGTGTGAATTGGTTAAAATATTTGTTGTCTAACTGAAAAATAAGAAGAGAAAATTCTATAGAAAAATCTTAGAAAAAGAAAAAGATCCTCCGTAAATGAAGAATATAAAGATAAGAAAAAACTGTTTTGCTAATTATTTATCTACCATGCATGGTGTCTTTCTATTTTGAACTCTGGGTGTGTGATTGGTTAGGTGTGTAAATTTTTTTACACCCGTATTTCTTTCTAGAGCACTAAATTTTTGGCAATTTCTTTCTACAAGCATATTTCTTTTTAGAGCACTAAATTTGTGTAGATATGTTGTTTCCTTTGGAAAAAAAAACTACAGCTTTTTGTTTCTTTTTGTGTTGTATAGAGCGAAAAAACCATAGCTCTAATTTTGTTATTTTACAAAATATTAAAATGCACGGCCAAAATCTTATAGCATAAAAATCTACTGCCATAGCAAAAAATTCAACCACAAATAATTCAGAGTTACAGCCATAGCCAATCGAACCCTTTGTTTCACTATTCTGTTTTTCTTTTGCTTTATCCTTCCTGTTTGTAAGATAGGTTATTGGGAGTAGGATTCTTGAAGAGATGGATGATTTATAAAATCTTGAGATTTGTCATATTTATAGAGATTTTTGAATAGTTTGTAGAGAGTTTTGAGTATTTGATAAATCTATAAAAAAGTTGTATTTTCAAGAAATCTCATGTATATTGTTAAGATTTCAAAAGTTGTGTCTAAAGAGTGAAATTGTTAAAAATTGATATCCCAATAACAATAGATTTTATGAGAATTATAAAATAATTAAAATCAAAACTTTACCAAAAACCAAAGATTTTGAACAAAATATTAAAATTATCAAATCAATAATGATCTTTAATTCATTATTGATTCTAATAACCTTAATTCTAATCATTTCAGTGAAAAGAAAAAGCTATGGTAATAATTTTATTTTGTTGTTAAAAAGTTTCCATCAGTTGTGCGTATATGGAAAGGATTAACAAAATATATGACCTGTCGAACCAATTGCAAATTGTTGTGGCTCTTATATATGTATAGTACACTACATGTAAAACAATAAGGAGATACAGTTTACAGAAGATAGATACATAGATAGAGGGTTGAAATGGGGAAGAAAATAGGAATCGTAGGGTTTACTCTTCATCTCTACATCACCTTGGCACTCTGCCACTACTACTCAGAAACTGTTCCTGTCTCACGGAAACAACAAGTCGTCACCAATCTCCATTTCTTCTTTCACGACAAAATCTCCGCACCGAACCCATCAGCCATCCTCATCGCCAAGCCCGATCACGACGACTCCTCTGGGCCGACACCCTTCGGGTCTCTTCTCGCCATCGACGACTCTCTCACCCTCGGCCCCGATCCGAAATCCGAGCAGATCGGGAGCGCTAGAGGGATGTACGTCTCCTCCGGAAAGCATGTCCCCACGCTGACTATGTACGTCGACTATGGCTTCACCTCCGGGGAGTTTAACGGCAGTTCTTTCGGCGTGTTTTCGAGGAACCCGATAACGGACAAGGAGAGGGAGGTTGCGGTTGTGGGAGGTCGAGGACGGTTTAGAATGGCGACAGGAGTTGCTCACCTCAAGACATACTCCGTGAACCTAACTAGTGGTGATGCCATTGTTGAGTACCATGTCACCCTCTATCACTATTAAGTATTAACAAACACATCATATGTGATGATCTAGTGTTATGATTTCGATCTGGCTTGGAAAATGTATTGTGTCTTTCAACAAAATGTAATGTAATCAAGGTATTATGGCTTTTTTTTTTGGTATGGAATCTGACTGATGTTCATTCGCTCAATAACAGTTGTAGAACTTGTATTAGTTGAGAGAGCCAAGCAAAAAAAAAAAATTACATACCATAAAAGTATTTTCTGAATAGGAATTTGAAGATTGAGTTCTAATTTTCCACGAGTCAAAATAAATGCGTGGATCTTTTTTATATAGGTATTATCGAGGAAAATTATCCAAAATGGATCAAATTTTACGAGTTCGTGCTTCGTACTAGATTGGACCCTCTCTAATCAATTTACTTGAATGGGCTAAACTTTTCAAAAATATTTTTTACCCAATATTTAATAACATATTAACGATAATGCCATTATAGTTTATATTAAAAAAATTAAATTTTTTAAAATAATTTTATTAGAAAACTGTTTGATTATTATTGATGTTAAATTAAAAATGGTTAAATTCTGGGTAATTAAATTACAAAAAGAAAGTAAATAAAACTAAAACAAAAAAGGATGAACCGTTAAACCTTTTATTATATCTCTTTTATAGCACTCGACGGCGGCGATTTTTGTGGCTCTCTTCTCTGCTGTTGGCTTCTCTGGCGTTGGTGATTCCGAATCGTCCTTAAATCCTAATCTCTCACAATTCTCTTTTCTCCAACGGTTCTCTCGGAAGTCTCACCCCTTGAAGTCTCTCTTCCTCCCGCCGTTGAAGCCTTTCCGAAAATCATTTATTCTCGCCCCTCGAATTGAATCATCTACTCTCATGCTTCAACTGGACTCGTCGTAATCATTGTCGGAGTCTCCTCAGAAGCACTGTCACCAACCACTAGAGTTGGAGGAAAACTCTCGAGGTAGATTTCTTTTATCTAATGGCAGATTTGTTTGCTATGAATAGAAGATTCGTTTAATTCTAGCAGTGGACTCAGCTATTGTTTATCCTTCTTAGATATGGTTAGGGATGTTAAGTGAAGGTTTTTATCCCAGCCCGGCCCTAACCCTGTTCAAACCCGGTCCTATATAAATCCAGCCCTTTGTTAACACGGTAACTGTTCTGAAAAATGGGCTAACCCAGGGTTAACCCAATCATTTTTTTTTGTAAAATAAAGAACATTTGATATAGTTATATAATTTGTAAAAGCATCAATTTTATTATCCGAACTTAGAAAAAAATCTGAAACAATAATAAATAGAGTTATTTTTTGTGAGTTTGTTTTTAACATTTGGATTGAATGTAAGAAAAACACTAAAAAAGACATGTATCTATATTTATAGCTATTTTATGATTTAAATTTATTTCTACAACAAAATAATTATCAGACTATTTTTTAATAAAACATATTTAACGTTTTTCGGAGAAAACTCGGTTTTACTTAAATACTCGGTTTTTACAAAAAGATTTTTTCCGTGTTTCTGGTGGGAAAATTTGGTTTCGCGGAAAAATCACGTTTCCGTGTTTTTTTTGCGTTTTTTGGCGGGAAACTTCGGTTTTCCGGAAAACTTGTTTCCATGTTTTGTGTTTTTGGCAGAAAAACGTGTTTCCGTATTTTTACGAAAAATATTGTTTATGTATTTTTGTGTTTTGGCAGGAAAACTCGGTTTTACGGAAAAACATGTTTCCGTATTTTGTGTTTTGGCGGGAAAAACATGTTTCCATATTTTTACGTTTTTGGCTGAAAACTCGATTTTGCAGAAAAACCTCGTTTTTGTGCTTTTGTGTTTGTGGTGGGAAAAATCGATTTTTCGGAAAAACTTATTTATCTGTTTTTTTTTTTTTTTT
>OVAP01005213.1:1603-13348 GCA_900406295.1 Aurinia saxatilis | reverse complement strand
AGTGTGGCATAAACGCTTAGGACATCCAGCTTCAAAAGCAATGGAAAACTTGTCTATTTCTGATATTAGTAGTAGTTGTGCTTTTGATTTCAAAGCGTGTGAAGTTTGTATCCGCGCTAAACAATCTCGTGATTCTTTTCCTCTCAGTTTGAATAAAACTACATCAAGTTTTTAGTTAGTCCACTGTGATTTGTGGGGGCCATATCGTACTCCTGCTTTGTGTGGATCTCTGTATTTTCTTACAATATTGGATGATTTTTCAAGGGCTCTTTGGATTTATCTGTTGCCTGATAAACAACAGGCTCCTCAAACCTTGCAAAATTATATAGCTATGGTTGAAAGACAGTTTTGTAAACAAGTGAAAACAATTCGCAGTGACAATGGGAGCGAGTTTATTTGTCTAGCGGATTTCTTTCGACAAAACGGGATTCATCATGAGACTTCGTGTGTGGGAACTCCTCAACAAAACGGTCGTGCAGAGCGAAAGCATCGTCATATTCTCAACGTTGCACGAGCTCTCATGTTCCAAGCATCTTTACCTATAAAATTTTGGGGTCAGTGTGTTTTGGCCACAGGTTATGTCATCAACCGCACACCGGCTTCTACACTCAACAACAAAACTTCTTTTTTATATGATCGACCTCCACTACTATCTCATCTTCGCTTCTTTGGCAGCTTGTGTTTTGTCCATAACCAACATCACAAAGGTGACAAGTTTGCTACTCGAAGTAAGAAATCTATCTTCTTAGGTTATCCGTATGGTAAGAAGGATGGCGTGTGTATGACCTCGAATCAGGAAAAAATTTTGTATCTCGAGATGTTATTTTCTGTGAAGATCGCTTCCCGTTCGCAAATGTCTCCTCGCAAAAAGAATATTCGGAAGCTCTATCAAGAAATTTGGTTTTTGATCCTTTTATCTCTGATGATATCTTACTGCCTGTATCCCATGTTTCATTACAGAGCCATCCATGTTCTACTTCATTTGGTCCGGTTCTGTCTCCTCTCTTGGATTCTTCTTCGGAATTACCTTCTCCAACTGCCTCTCCGATTGTTTCTCCGACTCCAGCAACGCCTCAGTCTACAAAATCTCCTTCCTCGGCTGTGCAATCTCGTGCATCTTCTATTGTACCATCACCAAAGATAATGCTTTCTCCTGAGCATTACAGTTCTACATCTCCGTCACCACAACTCGGACGTGGTATGCGGACTCGTGTTCCTCCTCCAAAATTGGCTGATTATGTCTTAACCACCATTGCAGCTGGTTCTCCTAATACTTGTTCATACTCGCTTGAGAAGTATATGTCTTTGGAATGTTTTTCAGCTTCTCATCAGGCCTACATTCATGCGGTCATGAGTGGTGTTGAACCCAAGAGTTATGCTCAAGCTATCTTAGATGAAAGATGGCGTTTGGCAGTCAAAAAGGAAATTGACTCATTAGAAGAAAATGAGATTTTTACCATCGAGACTTTACCTCCTGGTAAAAAGGCTCTTGGTTGTATGTGGGTCTTCAAGATCAAGTATAAATCAGATGGTACAAATGAACGTTTCAAAGCACGACTTGTTGTGCATGGAAACAAACAGATTGAAGGGGTTTATTATACCGAGACTTTCGCTCCTGTGGCTAAAATGACAACGGTTAGAACGTTTCTTGAAGTTTTTGTTGCCAAAAATTGGGAAATTCATCAAATGGACGTGCATAATGCTTTCCTTCACGGTGACCTCGATGAAGAAGTATATATGCAACTACCTCCGGGTTTTCGTTCTACGGACAAGACTAAGGTGTGTCGACTGAGAAAATCCCTCTATGGTCTTAAACAGGCACCACGTTGCTGGTTTGCCAAATTAGCCGCAGCTTTGAAGGATTATGACTTCACTCAATCTGTTTCGGACTATTCTTTCTTTGCCTATGTCAAAGGTAACGATCGTCTCCATGTTCTTGTCTATGTCGACGATCTTATTGTCTCTGGTAGTACACTTGTTTTGATAACATCTTTTAAGGATTATCTGAGTCGCTGTTTCCACATGAAATACTTGGGTGTTCTCAAATATTTTCTGGGAATCGAGGTAGCTCGAAGTCCTACGGGAATGTACTTGTGCCAGAGAAAATATGCTCTCGACATTATTGCTGAAGTTGGTCTTCTCGGCGCCAAACCAGTAGCTTTCCGCTCGATCAGAATCATCGTCTCTCGCTGGCTCAGGGTGACACTATTCACGATCCATCACGGTATAAACGACTTGTTGGTCGTTTGATATATCTCAATGTTACCCGACCTGAATTATCCTACGTCATTCATGTCTTAACTTAGTTTATGAAAGCACCGAAGCAAGCACATTGGGATGCTGCTATGCGTGTGGTTCGATTTCTCAAAGGTAACCCGGGTCAAGGCATTCTTCTTCGAGCTGACTCTTCTCTTCAACTCACGGCATGGTGCGACTCTGACCATGGTACATGTCCTGTTTCTAGACGCTCGATAACTGGTTATTTTATTCAGCTTGGCAACTCACCTCTTTCGTGGAAGACATATAAGCAAAAGACGGTTTCAACATCTTCAGCCGAGGCTGAGTACCGAGCTATGGCTTTTACGGTTAAAGAGATTATTTGGCTGAAAGCACTCCTTCACTGTTTTGGTATTGATCACTCGATTCCTATTCCTCTTCATTGTGATAGTCAAGTTGCCATACATATTGGTGCAAATGCAGTTTTTCATGAGCGTACGAAACACATTGAAATTGATTGTTACTTTGTTCGTGATGCGGTTCTACGTCGTACGATAGTCACACCTCATGTGTCTACTAAGTTGCAGCTTGCCAATATCATGACCAAAGCACTTGGCAAGACGGAATTTGATGCTTTTCTTCTCAAGTTGGGCATTTGTGATCTCCATGCTCCAATTTGAGGGAGGTGTTAAGATACGAATGTATCTTAGTTTATCTTAGTTTCCTTACTTGTAAATGTCAATATTATATACTTACTTCTTATTCAAGTTGTATAGGTTTAGGTTAACTTACGGTACATGTTCTCTTGTATAAAGCCTCGCCGTTAAGGCACAAGCTTTCTGACATTTACCCTTACAATATTTAACTGTTCCAACTAAATTACAGGTAAATGCAAACTTTTCTGAACCAAAAAATAAAACACTTTAAGGGTAGAGGCCACTTTTACGTCCGTGGAAAAGAAACCGAGATAAATAAGCTGAGCGAAGAGTGTCAAACCAAAGCTGAAAATGCAACAAAGCAAACGAGAGAGACGAGAGCGAAGCAAGGCAAATGATGAGGAATAAGCTCCAAGGAGGTTCTTGAACGCGGATCAAGAACATCGTGGCGGTGAAGGCGAGCACCATGGAGATTATAGAAACAAACAAAGCTAAAAGTCCCAACATTAGCTTCGAGGGTAAAGCTGCAAGGAAATCATCTTCCGCATACCGAGAAGTCAAGATTGACAAGAAGATCACAATAGATGTGACAGATGAAAAGAGTCCAACAGAATCCGATAAGATAAATATATCAAACCACAACTTCTTACCAAAGTTTGGAAAGCCTGTTGATTCATCGTTCCCACCCGGAACAGTGAAGGCTGCTGCAAAGACCACAGTCGCTATCAATGTTGCTACAAGCATACATGATGTTGCGGTTTCCTTCATCCATTTCTCTCCTTCTTTGCGTAAAGTCTTGTGTTCTTTAGTAAAGAGATCATCCGCTACTTCGCCTTCACTATTTTTAGCTTTGATGTATGATCGAGGAACAATCTTTTTTACAGCCTGACATATGTGATTTGAAGATTTTTATGAATATGTACACATATATTTTCACAAAGAGATTAAAATTATAGGCATTGGCTAAATGATGTGTTAAGCTTACCTTGAACCAAAGGAGCTCTCTCTGCATCTGAAGTGCTGCTCCTGATACAATCTGTAACCTATCGACTGGTGGTAAACGTGCAACAAGATGTAGCAAGTTATTTTGAGATGTATCTTCTTTATAAGCTGCTATCAAATCCTTGATGGCTCCTAGTTCATAGATTATGTTGAAGATGTTTTCATGACGATTTAAAGCAGCAATGTGGAATAAACTTCGATTCTTTTCATCAACTTTCCATATCAGATCGGGATAAGAACGAATAAGAATAACTAAAAATTCAAAATTTCCAGATTCTGCAGCATCAAAGACTAGTCTTGAAGGTGACCTTAGTAAATGTGAAACCGTTTCCATCGGCAATTGGACAACCGATTTCCATAAATCCTCTACCAGCTGATGAGCTAAAGTTCGTAATTTAGCCTCACGAAATAATAACCCTTTGGAACCTAAATGGGAAAGAGCAAATGTCCATTTTAATGTTAAGAAAAATAGAGCTCAATACATACAAAGGCAATTTTCAGAAGTTCTACTTACTAGAAATGGCTAAACTCTGAAACAAGTTTAGTTGATTTTCATGTGAAATTGCATAGGGCTTGCGAGCCATCAAGTGCAAGGCTGTCTCTCCGATACTATTTCGAGAAAAGGCTAGTTCTTTCTCTTCTCTCAACATTCTCAAAGCTATATCTACGAGCAAAATGAAACTTGACATAAAAGTAAACAGAAAAACATAAAAAGCTAGTATAAGGAGTTGTGAGATTAGATATTTACCAAAGATATCAGCTGATATGATTGCAAAAAATAGATTGATCAGCTCTGTACCGCTTAGATATCTGAATTTTGTTTTCTCATAAAGGTACAAAACCATTTCGCTATGGCCGAACAAAGCCGCCATGTGGACTGGAGTCATTTCTCCCCCACCTCGAATAAGTGGAAGATCTGGATTCAAGCATATCATCATTTCAGCAACCTCAACAACTCCTGACGCCGCAGCAAAACATAAAGCTGTATTGCCATCGCTGTTTTGCAAGTCTAAGTCACGGGGATCCATTCTTTGAAGTAGATTTCTCACAAACTCTTTGTGTTTTGATGCGACGGCGATATGAAGTGCAGTCTCTGATTTGCTAGTGATTGTAGCAGAGACAATATCATTTCGTTCGTCGATTATAGCCTCAGCTGATTCCCAATCTCCTTTCATAGCAGCTTGATATAGTGGAACACATATCCTCAGGTACTCTGTTCTTCCATCTGGAGAAACAACAAAAAATCAAACAGTCGAAAAAAACTAGATATTCAAGATTATATAAATAGCATATACACATGAACTTTAGATACTCAGCATTATTACCATGTCGAATGGGATCTTGATTAGGCAATAATCCACTTGGTCCAACAATATCAATTCTTGCATCATTTTCTTGTTGAAGTTGTAGATTCAGATCCATAACTGTAGTTTGTTGTTGGGCTAGACATTGAACAGCTTACACAGAGGATGCAGGTCAACTATCGACATTGATGCTATCAATTTAAAATACTGAGTAAGCAACACGAAGGAAAGCTCGTGGATCAATCTCGATCTAATGACAACTGGATCAAATTATTGATCGACCTAGTAGTTGTACGCGTTTAATGAATGATGCATTGAATTTCACTTTTTTTTTATTAATTTTTTTTTTCTTTCAATATTATGATCTGAACTTAAATTATACTCACCACCGTTGTAGCTGCATTGATGGTCGTTACAGCACCAAAAACAGACAAATAAAGAAGTTCCAATGAAAATATACTCCACATATGAATGATGCATCTTTTTAAGTATATATTAACTTTAAATGATTAGTACATTATTTTGTGGAAGAGTGTGACCCAACGTGTATTTCACTACTCTGTTAGTATATTTCCCTGTTTTTACGAACTGTTAAGAAAACTATGACCAATACGGTAAATCATAACATCATCAAACCAAGATTGGCCTAAACCATACTCAACTTTCTATTTTCAAGCCGGAATAGCCGAATAGGAACAAAGAGCATGTGATCGCAGTGGTTTGCTTGAGCACCAAGGTTTGCTACAATCAGGTGTATAACGTTCTATCCTCATCGCTACTATCTTATTGCCATAGATTCAGACCAACTCTTCGTTCCAAAGCGGTTTTTTGCCACCTAATTACTTGAAACTCATTTTGATGACAGTATGAACAAAACTCAAAAGTCTTCACTGAAAATAAGAAAGGAAGCGCGTTATAACAAGACAAGCCCTAAAGTGCAGTGTTTCATCACACCAGTATGCCTTCCACGCCCAGCAATCTTTTGCAAACAGCCAAGAAATCGGCCAAACATAAGAACTTAGGACTGTAAAACAATAATTTTATATATAAATCATTTAGTTATCAGAAGTTTGACTATTTTTATTAAATATTCATCAGATTATCCAATATGTTTTGTTCTTGTTTACTCACATAAAAAAAACCAAGAAAACCAGAAACAAAAATTGTTCAAGCATTAGAGGAGTCACATTGTTTATAATCAAACCACAAGACCCACTCTTGTGATAAAAACTATAGAGAACAACCCATCTCTTGCTTTACAATATAGTTTGATAGTGTTGTGTCGAGAAGGCTGTTCTGCATCAGCTCAGAAACCAGCAGAAAGTCTTCCGGACAATAAAGGAAAACATGAGAGCTACAAACCATTGAGGGGTACTGAAGAACTTCACATGAGTAAATGCAGAAGGGATGAAGATAGTACAAAAGATAGCAACAACAAAAGCCACATAAAACTCTAGTGTCACTTGGTATACAATATGTAGGTTTGCTGATGACACATGGTTCAACTGTCTCATACTTGCCCTCACAATCTCCTCCACAAGTTTGCTATCAATGCTGTTCCAAATGAAACAAACCAATGAGAACAAACCATACCCCTTTTCAAGATAAATTAGACCAGAACCTGACCCTAAATTAATCAGCTAAACCATCACAAAGAGACATATGGACCTGAGGGGATGTACGGGTTTAGGCACAGAACCTTTTAGTTATTAAAAAAAATAAAAAAATAATAAACAGTCTTTTTAAACCAAATCGATCCAAACTGTTCCGATTTTCTGCTAAACCAATCATAAACAGAGCCATTTTCCACAAGAAAGATCATAACCATTCAACTATACCTGTGGACTTCTGAGGTTAAACCGGTCTGGGAGGCAATAGACCCGACAGCGATCATCCAACGCTGAGCCAAAGGAGCGTCAAGAGTCCCAAACTTCCTCATCACGGTATCCCTAAAGTGTCTCCCGAATTTTCCTTGGAAATGTTTCACGTCCTCCGTGCTCACCTTATAGAAGATAGGGATCACCACGAGCTTTCCTTCCTTCATACGTTCATCCATCCTCACCAGCTCGTTTAAGCACCAATGTGATTCCGTGTACTTGCTGGAGAAGATCGCGAGCGCCATCTTTGAGTTGTCGATCCTCTGTAAGAGACGATTGAATGTGTCTACGCCTCTCAGCTCCAAGCTATCAATGAAAACGTTGATTTTCACATCTTTCAAGGCCTTCACCACATGACTCACGAAGCCGTTCCGAATCTCACTTCCTCGAAAATTAACAAACACTTGAGGCCGTGGTTGGAGTAAGCGTTCAAGGGTGCTGAGCTCAGGCTCAGAGGAGGCTGGTTGTGGTTCAGCAGGTGTAGCCATGGGTTTAGGTCAAGACACAGCCAAATAAAAGTAAGATAAATGTTCGGGTGATCAGTAAGAGTCATATGTCGAGGTTTTATTATAAACAAAGACCTCATCAAATGGAACATGACTCCGCACACCAGTAAGTGTAAGTCATTTTCACTACTTTACAAAAACAAAACTTCATATATTTATGTCTTGTTGTCCAAAAAAAAATATTTGTCTTGAAGAAACATTATCATTATAAATTTATTATTGTCATAGTTGTTAGTTTGTTACTATCAAACCATAAGGGTGGTCAATTCTTTAGATTATCCACCGAAGACTACAGTCGGCAACGTCTTTCTATACCAATTTTTTTATAAAAAACTTAAAATTACTCTTCAACGTTAACAAGAATCAATATATATATTATTGGCTGATGTATATACATTCTAGGCTGGGATTAAAACAAGTAGTACTCTCCCAAGTACATTCTAAATTTTTTTATCTTATAAGTATATTTTTGCAGTCGAGCTAATTTTTTTTTTTTTTGTGACGTTAACGATAATCAAATGTATAAACTTAAAAGATGAACTAACTAGGAACAGTGGAGGTTTACTAGAAATTAAACGGGCCACCAATATTTTATATATATCATTTATTTCAACAAATAAGATCAGATGTTTTACAGTGAAGATGGAACATAAAAGTATAGACACACTGGTGGATAGAAATTCAGAAAACATAGAAAAAAAAGATATACAACAAACAGCCCAATGACCCCCATCACAAGATATTAACTATCAAGAAAGCAGAAAATCTGCCTTATGACAAACTTTATAAGGACAGCAACATACCACTGTGTGCTGTTGAAGAAATGTAAATCAGTGAAAAGAGAGGGGTTAGGTAAAAACAAATGGCACTACAAGATGACATTTACCCATATTTAATATTCCCTATGTGTCAGCATATTTCACACAAATTAAAAAAACTATTAAATTTTTTATTTTACCCCTATTTAATATGTTATATTATTTAGTTTTTGTAATTAATAAGTCTAAAAAATAAGGATAAAACTGGAAATTCGATAATAAATCTACATTGAAAAGGCAAAACGACACTTAAAATTATACAAAAAATTAACTCTAAGACGACAATTATTATGAAACGGAAGGAGTATAACAGTAATTAAATGATAATGAGAAAATTAAGTTTTAGGTAAAGGGTATAAATCAAAAAATTATTAGCTCAATTTCTTGATTTTACTCTTTACCTAAAGCTAAAGAGTATTCGCCTTTACATTCAATTTCTTGATTTATTAGCTCAGTTTCTTGTTTATAAAAAAATTTTAGACTAAAGGTTATTCACCTCAATTATTCTTGAGAGAATGACAAATATAACCAATTTTTCATATCCACTAACCACATATAACCACACTCTTTTTTTTAATCATATATACCCAACCATTTTTTTATGAATACTATTCTACCCTTGGTATTAAATTAAATCTGTAAATAATTAAAAAATTATCTCGCCGTCGTCTTCTTCTCTCCGTCGCCGTCTCCTCCTCAGATCCTTACTCCATCGCCAATCTTTCTCAGAACCAGAATCAACATAATGTTTTGTAGATTCAAAAGAGAAGAGAGACCTGAGACGATAGAAGATTTGAGAAAGAGAGTCAATCTACGAGGTTTGGAATCCGGCGGAATCACGGGGATGGTGAGAAAGATTCGATCCGGTTTCGCTGGAGAGAGAATTTCGTGGTGGATAACTGAATCTAAGCTCATTGCTTTTGTTTATTTTGCCTCAAATCCACACAAATCAAATTCTGTCTGTGAGTGACCACCATCAATCTGTGTGGGAAGAAGAAGACCACTTTAAAACGCTGCCGTTTTGGAGATTCTTCTGATTCGTGCTATTGAACTGTGTTAATCCAATCGTTTAGATTCTAAACACTTTCTTTTATGCTTTGTACAGATTCATTTCGCGAGGTGAAGAAAAAAGGGACAAAATAGAGAGGTAAGGTTTCTATTTTTTCAGATAGATTATTTGCTTGCTAATTTAGGAAGAGGTATTCTATGTTTAATTTTAGGAAATCTTAGGATTCCAGATTGATTTTGGTTTTGTGATTTATGCAGTTCTTCAATGATGTCTGAGTCATACTCAACGAGAAGTTGTATATCTTCGATGAAATCGGAGAAGGAACAACCATCGAAAGAGAGAAAAAGATGGTTAATAACAGTCCATGATCTCTCTGGCTCACCAGTAGCTATGGCTTCTGTTATAGTGTGGTTCCTTTACACAGAAATTTCTGTAATTTATGCGTCATGGAGCTTGCTTACAGTTATGGTCCCATTATAGTGTCAGTCCCTGAAACACTTGCTAATTCCAAGTCGTGTTTGCGTGTAGTACAGATGGGCAGCAATCACGCAGCTCGTGCACCACGAGATGCTATTCGTCCCCATAGGCTACACATTTGGAGCCGGAATGTTGAAGATGGACTCAATCCGTGGAGGCTCACCTTATGGAGCCGGTGTTTTCGTTGGTGATGGCTTAAGGCAAGCAACGGAAACAGAACTGGCTCTTGCTGAACATCAAGGAAACTACATGGCTGCTATTGTCAAGAGACTTGCACAACCTTAAACCAAAACAAGAACACTTTTTTACTATTGTTTAGTTTTGGAGTATTGGTGGTTAAGGTCTACGACAGTATCTTCAAGAACAAGGCGCCAAATGCCATCAAGGAGACCAGGAAGTTTGCTGAGAAAGCAATGGGAACCAAGGACGTGAGAGTGGACGTGAAACTGTACAAAATAAGAGGAGGGACTAGAGGAGAGTTGTTAATTCTAGATGGTATATCATGCACTTGTATTTAGATGGTGAGTTTAAGAACATTTTGGACAACTGTTGTTGAATCCGTAATCCGTAATAAACTTGGAGCTATGGCACACTTGTATAAATTATAAGGTTATTCAAAAGAAATTCTAGAGAAATTCTAAAGAAATTATAGCGAAATTCTAAAAAAATTATTAGGCTACTTCTACTAACAAATAATTCTAAAGAAATTAAAGTTGAAATTTTAAAGAAATTATAAAATTACTTGTAAATTATACGGAAATTATAAAGAAATTATAAGGGTACTTATAAATTATACAAAAATTATAGGAAAATTCTAAATTTGTAGGAAAATTCCAAAGAAATTTATAAATTATAGGATTTTTTTTTTTTAAACTATAAAACAGATTCCACATAGAAACCCAACCACACAGCTTCCGAGCTTTAGTGCCTTCTCTTAAACCACTTTCTTTAATGACTTCATGCTCATGCTATATTTTGCTTACATCAAGATTTTAGAACCAAACACACTTGTCCTTCTTTCTTTTTTATCTTTTGTAATCTAATCATATATGAAATTTCTATGAAATGTGAAATAGAACATGTTTGGTCCTTGCACACACTTGTACTTTTGTAATTGTACGATATTTATAAGTCTTTTATAAAATATTTATAAGACTTTTATAAAACATTTATAAGATAATTATAATTTTTTTAGATATTTATACAAATTTATTAAAAAAAATGTAAAATGTTTATAAGATATTTATAAACCTTTTATAAAATATTTATAAGATATTTATAAAACAATTATAAGATTTTAATTGACATTTATATAATTTATAAAATAAAATATATAAATTTCTGTTATAAGATANTTATTGACATTTATATAATTTATAAAATAAAATATATAATATAAGATATTTATAAGCTTTTTATAATGTATTTATAAGTATTTTATAAAATATTTATAATCATTTTATAAGGTAATTATAAACCAATTATAAACCAAATAAAAGCCAAATAAAAGCATGATGCAAAATATTTACAAAACTTGTTAAGAATAGAGTTACATCGTAAATTCAATTTCCAGTGCACATTCTCTCTAACATGCTATTGCTAAGTCAGTGATGTTTTGAGACTTGTTGAGGATAACACCTTCATACTTAACCTGGAGCATCGTTTAATTTCAGAATCAGTAACAAAAGTAAACAACTAATCCCCACCATACACCTCTTTCCAAAGCACCATCGTGAAGAAGTTCTTGACACTCTTGAGCTCCTTCTTCAACTCCTCTTCCTTTTTCTGAACTAGATAACATAATCACGAAAGCTTGACGCATTAAAATTTACTGAATCGTCACATGTGAATAGCATAAGACATAGACACAAAAACTCCA
>OVAP01005212.1:0-13348 GCA_900406295.1 Aurinia saxatilis | reverse complement strand
GGACTGGAAACCTGATAGTCCTAAGTGGTTAGGTAGGTCGGTTTTCCTACACATAACACATCCTTACCGTAGCCCCTATTGCTTTGGAAATAGCCACCATCTTCACCATTAATCTGAACAGAAAAAGAGGCACTCGAGATGCATAACCAAATGCAATGCAATGTATAAATCTCTCAGGAAACCCCACAGCCTTCAGAATACCAACCACAAAATCCCACTAGATAGAGTCAAAAGCTTTGGAGATATCAAAATTTATGGCACTCCTCTTTGACACTGAATCCAGATGGTAACTCTTAACCAACTTAGAAGCCAGTAATACATTCTCTAGTAAAAACCGGTCCTGGAAAAAGCTGTTGTTTGACTCTTGGTTATAAAACTAGGAAGAATCACCTTTAGACGATTTGCCAGAAACTTTGAGATAAGCTTGTACACAACATTAAAGCAAGAGATGAGCCTATAATCCTTCATTTCCACAGCTTGTTCCTTCTTGGGGACCAGAACCAAGATGGTTTAATTGATGCCTTTTTGGAAGCAACCATGTGGAAAAGAAAGACTTCACTATAACAAGAAGATTTCACCAATGACTGGCCAAGCAGCTTTATAAGATTCAGTCGTGTAGCCATCTGGACTTGGACTTTTATTTGAAGGCATGTTGAACAGAACATCCTTTATCTCTTCATTAGTGTCTTCTTTTTCAAGCTAATGTCTATCTATATTTGAGCATTTGAACCCCAAATGTCCTCTAACTCCTCCACTGGTACACATTTATACTCCCCTGAAATTTAAATTAGGAAATCCTTGAAGAAAGACTCGGCCTCGATTTTAATTTCATCTTTGGTAGTAACAGCAATGCTATTCCTACACACAGTCTCTCTGATGGCATTTTTCCCCTTCTTTCCTCGATCACATTGTGGAAAAATTTGTTATTACATCACCTCCATCCAGCCAACGGATATTCCTCAGTTGCAGATAGTTCCACCTATCTCTTATAAGCCTCATACTCCCTCTTCATATTTTCTTTAGTTGGTTGCTTCAAGGTCAAGAGCTGTGATGTAAGATCAGGGGCTTGATCTCACAAGGATGGATGATGGGATTATGAATGTTGATTGTACAACACTCTCCTTTAGATCCGGTGGGTGCAAAGATGGAAATAGATATGGATGGTGGGATCAAACTACCTGGTTGTTCAACACTTTCTAACTTGATTAATGGGTGAGGATGATTAGAATGAATGGAACGAGAATGGAGTCTAAGTAGCTGGCCGTACGGCACTCTCCGCCTGGACGAATTGGTAAAATGGAAAATAAACTAGAGGATGGATCANAAAATGGAAAATAAACTAGAGGATGGATCAAAGATCACCACTCAAAGGTGTGAAAGCCTTTGTGATGAGATCACAAATCTAGATCTTAGTGATTTCTCACAAATGACATAGATTCAAATGTTTACTAAGTAAAGGAATCCACCTAACTTAGATAAAAAACAAAAAGCCTAGGGATTAGAGAAAACTCTCTTTAAATTCCCAAAATATGTGTGCATACTTACAATGAAAAGAGAAGTGAGCTTATATAGGTTCAATTTACAATTAATCAAATGAATCAACATAAATGCAAAAATCAATATAACTAATTACAAAAATCATTTAATAAATAAATTTGGATGATTTAATTGCAATTAGCCTTTAGCTTGATTGATTTTTTGTATATAAACACCTTCTTGATATATTCATGATTTGATTGTATTCTAGAAGATTCTTGGAAATATGGGATTGATTTGTATTGAATCTTTTGTTGATCAATCTTGGATATGAATCATATCTTCATGACTGCATCAAGTTGCTTTAGGTACAACTCCTCCAAGGCTTTCTTTTTTCTCCCCACTATATTATTCAGTTTCTCTTGCCCCAGTTTCCCAATTTCCTTTTCAAGCCTTTCAATTTCTTTGAAAAATGATACATTGCCTAAGTGTATTAAAATAGCACCTATGTCTCTCTCCAGTAGTCCTCCACAGTAGTGAGAAAAGAAGGATGATCCACAAGTGCATTAATAAATTTGAAAGGAGACATTACTCTCTCCACTGCTTCACCAAGATATTCCCTTCCTCTGGTGTGATCAGAAATATCTCTAGCTTCAAACACAGAGTAAGAAGCTAGAAATCTATCCATGCAATCCTCATTCACCAACACCCTATCAATCTTCTTACAAACCATACCCACCTCCCTCTTATTACTCTAAAAGTAGTGTGGCCCCTTAAAGCTCAAATCACTCAAATAACTCTCTCTAACAAGTTGTTGAAACCCTCTCATTCCAGAAGAAAACTGATTCAATTCCTCCTGATTTGAGTGATCCTCCAAACTCAACACCTCATTAAAGTCTCTCAATAAATCCATCATAGGTGATTTTGAAAGAGGGTTATGAGATGCAGAAAAGTGAAGATGAATCTGGCCTAGAGTTTGAACATGGGAGGAGTTGAGTTCAAACGGGATGGCTCTTTGAGGATCATCTCTCTACTTGCATGGTCTATCTCTCCTAGCCTTCCTGTTTGAACTCAACACCTCCCCATATTCAAACTTCAGACCAAATTCATCTGCAGTATCCTGCATCTCATAATCACACTCATCTACCTCCTCCTATCATTAAGAAAGACATAAAACTTAGTAGTAGAAACTATCAACTGAGCAACTGTCTCCAGGGTTTTAGCCCTTGGTCCAGAGCCATTCACATTTGTATAGCCATCACCTTGATCCAAAATTGGAATGATAAACTTAACAACATTTTCAATATCTTCTTTCCCACCAATCATCTGAATCTCTCCACTTTTCATACTTACTTTTTTCCAAAATCTCCAAAATACCAGAATTCTCAATTATCTTTGTTTCTCCACCTGTAATTTATCCACCTTAATCTCATCCACTTTAACCTCATCCGCCATCACTACAACCTCCAGAGCCTCATCCACCTTCACTTCAGCTACCTTGCCCTCCTTCAACTTCTTCTTATCCACCAAAATTATTTCCAGCTTTTTAGACTTGCACTCACCCGCCTTGTGTCCCCATTTATCACAATGAGGACAACATGTTGGAAGCCATGGATAGGAAAAAGTGATCTCCCTTTAAACTCCCAAATATTTAAACTAGTATGATTTTGGTAAAGGTTTTGGTAAATCTGTTTCAACAAAGATCTTTACCTCCTCCATATCTTACACATCTCTGTCTCCAAATGCATCCTCCAAGGATGACCAATAGGCAACACTAGGAAACTCAATCCCTTACAGGTAAAAAATTTCCTAGGAGCATTCTTGATCCCCACCCACATTTGAATAATTTTGACCTCTGACTCACCCTCCTCCTCCACTGGGCTCCAATTTGAAATCAACAATGGAAATCCCCATAAATTCCACATCCCTCTTTCAAGCACTTCATTCCTCACCGACACATTGGTAATCTTAAACTTCACAGTGAGATTATCCACAACAAACACCTCTATGCGCACACTCTCAACCCACAATTATCAGATCTTATTGACAAACGAGTAGATCTTACCAATACTAGGAGCCTTCGACAGAAAACGCTCCACTATGATATCCTCCCAAAGTGGAGGCGCATCCTCACAAAATGGAGGCACATCCTAAAACACTGAATCAGGAATGGTCAACGTCGCATCACCCTCAATATTCTCCACCATATAAATGTACTGAGTTAATTTCGAGTCATTTTCACAAATTGAAGACCAAGAGGCTCCCGGTTTTTTCAAACCATTCTTCGAATCTGCAATAGCATAAGAAAAAAAAAACCACTCCTCTCCCCACCAGCAACCTTCGATCTTCCCCCACCATCAAACCCTCTTCCACCACCTTTGATTCAACAAACGAGCATCACACTCAACAACTTTCGAGCATAGAATCTTTTCACCACTATCCAATCCATCCCCACCAGTCATTCCCTCACTATGAGTCAAATCCACCCTTCCCCACACTAACCAGAGACGGAAACCTCTCGGCGAGTCCACCAGAGATACTATCGAAGCCGAGAACCTTGAAATTAATCGCCTATCAAATCGCCCTTTTTTACCTACCACATCACCTCTAATGTATATTTTCCTTTTCTATTTAATAAACTCTAGGCTTTTATTTTTCTCAGAGTAATTCAAACTTAAACTCTTTTTTTTTTTTCTTTTTTTTTTTTAACTTAAGCTTAATTTGATCACTCGTAAAAACCTCTTCTTTCACGTGGAAAATCAGGACGAAGAAGAGCTTCTAAACCAAGTTAACCACGCAATTCGATAAGCCCTTGAATCACGTGACTCTCATTGGATCTGTCAATTTATTAACTTTAAAATTTTCCAACTGAAAATTTAAATTGGCCTAATCGAGAGAGTCCACATATATATTTTTGAGAAGTTGCGAAAAATCTTCACCAAATCTTTTTGTAGAACATGTATGTACATCGATAAGCTCTCCTTTATTAATTACGATTTCTGATATTTTCCACCTAGTGCTTGGAAATGTTTTTTATTCATCCATCCATTTTATTGATTTTCTTACATATCCATGTTCTATTTAGAATATAATGTCGTTGGTTGATTAGCCAATGAATTGAAGTGTGACCTGGATTAGTCATTTAATAATTTTTGTTTATTAGTCAATTAGCCGCTGTAACTATTAGATGTCATGTTATAGAGCGCAAAATATCTATGGATAGTGGCTCTTCGACTTTTTGTACGTTAAATATATTGAATTGACTAGTGATTTGTTTTATTTAAATTATATGATAGGAGAAGGACAATACGGCTGACTTGTGTATTTCATAATCTAAAGGTTCATATTTATACAAGAAAATTTCTTTAAGGGAAAATGTAAAACATGGAAACTAAGAAAATATGAATATACGATGTACAATATACATAAGTATTAAACATATCCTTAACACCAAATCTTTGCTGAAATTCGCCGGGTGTCGATCGACACCAAAATGGCTTCAATCGACGCTTGAACTATGATGATTGATACTTATTTTGTGATGGTCGCTATATGTCCCGTCTCGATTGATACTAATGTTGTGTCAATCGACAATCTTCACAGATTTCTTCTATTCTTTGTTCTTCATTCCATTTTGCATCTTTTTTACTCAAAAACCTTCACTAGGCACAAAAAATCTCAAGATGCATTTTGCCATGTAAAAGACTCAAAAGCACCAAAAAGACTCGATAAAGAACTATGTATCTCGTCATAAAAACGACCAAATCAGAGATACATCAAGGTCCTAAAAACCGATTTAGTGGGGTTGGTTAATGACTTTATGGCCTTAGGATCTTTCGACAAGCGACTACATATGACTAATTTTCCAAGAAATATTCCATGGTCTTAGCATGAATAAATCTTGTAGTGATAAGTTTCTTTTGGTTAAAAAAAATATAAGTAGAACATATGATAGGGTAGAATTGAAGGTTGTGGAGGGTCTGTTAAGAATACGAGGTTTCTCTGAGAAATGGATTTCCTGGGTTATGTGGTGTATAACGTATGTACAGTACAAAGTACTGATTAATAAAATACCTAACTCCGGACTGGAGTCTAAGGCATCGTGATCCTTTATCCCCTTACAAGTTCATCTTATGCACGGAGGTTATGATTGCCAGTTTACAAACGACAGAAGCGGAAAATCATTTGAATGACATCAAGGTTGCTACAACATGCCTGAGTGTCACTGACTTATGGTTTGCAGATGATAGTCCCGTTTTTTGTAGAGCCACACACGAGCAATGTTTGGAATCTGGTACAGCAGTATGGGTTGGCATCTGGCCAACAAATAAACTTTGATAAGTTATCGATTTTCTTCAGTCATAAAGTGGCGGACGCCACTAGGACGGATTTACATGAGGTTTTAGGTATTACTACTCTAGGGAGTATGGGTTCCTATCTGGTTCTACCTGAGAGTTAAGGGGGCTGCAAAGACGAAAATGTTTGCATATATGAGGGACCGAATACAAAAGTGGAGAACATGGTGGTCTTCCTACTTACTATATAAGGGTGGAAAGGAGGTGCTTATCAAATCGGTGGCCACGTCGACTCCAAATTATGTTATGTATTGCTTTAGACTCCCGGAATCAGTCACCACAAAAATTACGAGTGTTGTGGCACAATTATGGTGGAGCTCTAGTGGAAGTCAGAGGGGAATGCATTGGAAAGCGTGGAGAAAATTATGTCGAAAGAAAAGGATGGGAGTTTAGGTTTCCGAACGTTGAAGGATTTTAATACGGCATTGCTCGCCAAACAAATTTGGCTATTAATTGACGCTCCGGAATCTTTGTTTTCCCGAGTTTTAGAGGCCGATATTATTGGAATGTGCATCCCTTAAACCGTTTCCGGGTTTATTCTCCCTCTTACGGATGGAAGAGTATTATTTCTGCGTGGAACTTAGTTCAGAGTGGTATGATAAGAAGTGTTGATTCATATATGACTATTTTGGTATGGGATGATCCATGGGTGTCGTCTAGTATACCACGGCTAGCGGCAGGACCGGGAAGGCTTTTACATCCACAAATTACATTTGACCAACTGATGGATGGAACAAAGAAAGTGTGGAATGTACCCCTTTAAAACCAATTGTTTGATACTATGGATGTGGAACTTATATGTGGAATAAAGATACATCTCCTTCCTACACCAGATAAGTTGGGTTGGCACTATTCTAAGTCCGAGAAATACACAGTTAAATTGGGTACCAGGTGGAATATGACCAACGACCAAATGGGATAGAGCCAATACAATATGGACCGGATGTCACAATGCTGAAGGCCCACACATGGAGCATCCCATGTCCCCAGAAATTGCGACATTTTCTTTGGCAGATTTATCAGGATATCTGTCGATCAGTGCAAACCTTAAAGCTCGGGGAATCTAATGTGACATAACTTGTCATAGATGTGACGCGGATGAGGAGATAATCCAACATGTTCTGTTTGAATGGCCACCGGCTCAACAAAAATGGGCTCTGTCGAATGTTCTGACAATGCCAACGGTGTTTTAAGCTCGGGTTATGAATTTCGATTACCTATTTTAGAGAATACCATCATGGATTCTTTGGTATATCTGAAAATCGAGGAATGATAAGATGTTTAGTAATATTAATTGGTCTCCACAAGCGACGCTGGACATGACCATGAGTGAGGTTTTAGCTTGGGAATCAGTAAGAAAATGATGATATCATTCAAGAGCTGTACTACCATCATCACACGGTTGTCCTTTCGGACATAGACGGAGTCAAATGTTTTATTGACGGCTCCTGAAAGTTTTCAGATCGTCGTATGGGTTTGGGATGAGTGTTTGTAAAGGAAGATACTGATTTCTTATTGGGTACTAGGAACTTGGTGAGGGGTCTTTCTCCTCTTCATTCCAAATTTTATGCACTTATCTGGGCTATGGAATGCATGCTTGCCCACGGTCAGACTTCTGTCACTTTCTTCACAGACTCGACAGATTTGGTGAAGATGAAGACATCACCTAGAGATTGACCGGCTTTCTCAACTTACTTGGATGGATTCGCGCGTCTTTGTGTTGGTTTTTCTAACTGGAGCCTTCTTCATATATCACACGATTTTAAAACTAAAGAAGATACTTTGGCTCGTAATTTTAGATTATTATATCAAAATTTGTATTATGTTCATAATGTTCCCCCGGTTTGGTCTTCACGACCGATTTAGGGGGTGTTATTGGGAGTAGAAATTGTGTAAAGTTTATAAATTTATAAAATTGAGAGATTTGTAAAGAGTTTTCTATATTTATAAAGTTTATTGATAAGAATTTTAAGAATCTTATGGTTAGCCGTGAAATTTTTATAATTATGCTTAATGGATAAAATTACAAGGAATTCATGTTCCAATAACAATATATTTGAATGGAATTGCAGAATCTGTAATTACTAAACTTTTCGAATAACAAGAGAATTCATTAAGAATTTAAGAATCTATCTCTCAGTAACGAAAAAATTTACTAAGAATTCAAAAATTTATCTCACACTAACAGTGAATTTCCAAAAAATTTAAACTCTATAAAAATTCATCTCTCAATAACTCTAAATAATGAAAATTGAATGTTGATGAAAAAAGAAAAAAAATCTATATCATTAATTAGAAGATCGCTTAACCCATCTTAATTTTGGCTTACTAATAATATAATGTGATGAGCGATCCGATGATGTAACATTACAGCAACATGTGAACGTATACACACCATTAAATTATTTAATTCAGTATTGTCTCCAACAAGAATCGACCACAATATATATTGTTCATATACAATTAGATTTTTTTTAAGTATATCATTAACTTTAACCATACCTATCGTTGAGTTCTTGAATCTAGTGGTTTGATCCACAATGTTATACGTTTCATTTATTTTTTTGGTCGAAGAAAAAAGGCAATTTTTTAAAAAATATCTTATTTAGATTTGAAGATTTGAAAAACATCTTCTTTTTCGTTACTAACTATTTTAAATCAATGTTGAAATTCCTTAGAAAATATCACTTTTGAAATCCTCATTTAAAAAACTACCATTGGTAGTATATTTTTAAAATAACCATCATTTGATATAGCTATTTTTTTATTATAAATTACAAATTTGTTAGAGTTTAGAGTTTAAGGACTTAAAATTTAGTAAAATTATAGAGTTCAAGATTGACTTAGATTTTCTAGAGTTTTAAAAGTAGGGTTTATTTTTTAATAACTTTTAGGCTTAATTGTTGGGATTTAAAGTTTATGTTTTAGGGGTTAGGATCTATTAGAGGTAGGAAGATTTTTTAGGATTTTTAAACCCTGAATCCTAAACCTTAAAATCTTATAAATAGTTAATACTTTAAAAGTGGTATTTTTGAAAATATACCCCTTCGAATGGTATTTTTATAAAATGATGCACCAAAAATAATACTTTTAAATACGTTATATGCTAGATGTACGGTAGAACATTGTATAGGATATAGCCATATATACGATTATTTATACAGTATATATACGGTGGATATATTTTAATAATAATAATATATATAATAAGATTAAAAAAATTTATGACGAAGATTAATAAAAGATAATAAAATTGAATTCTTAAAAATCTCAAATAGTTAAACAGAATTCCAGGAATAGTCTAAAATCAAGATCAAAATAGAAACATAGAAAAATCTTAAACTAGTTCTTTAATAGAATAGATTAAAAAAAAAAACTAAATTTTAATCATCGTACTCTTCTACTCCTTAGATTTCTAGAACGTAATCATCGTCAAATTCAAAATCAATATCATAAACTTTTTCTTCTTCATCACATATGAAATCTTCCTCATATAATTTCTATTTTCACACAAATCATCGACTCTAAATGATTCCTTTTCACCAAGTCCTCCCTCCATCCCATGTATCTTCCATCATAATACAATCAGCAATCCACGCTTGATCATTTGTAGCATGAGCAGTAAGTAATTTTTTTTTAAACAACCACACATTAATAGATTATAACCTAGAAAAATTAGGTGTCCACAAAGGTCGATACACCATATATACATAACCAAATTCAAAAGATCTTGTGCGTGCCGATCGGACCAGACCGTCCACATTTGTGTTTGTCGTTCTTTATCTATATTATCTATGTTAGTTTCCTTTTTTTCCATCGATCTTGCATTATTACAGCCGTTACCGTATATACGATACTGTATATACAGTGTATATACACCATATATACGGCCGTTTAATGCTCCAACGTACAAGCACATTATATAGCCTAAAAATAGTATGGCTTCTAACCGTATATGGTATATACGCCGTATACATGATCATATATACACCATATATATATATGACCATATATACGGTGTATATACGACCATATTAACCGTATTTTAGAGCACTGTTTTAGATATAAAAGACGTTTTAATCTTATTTTTATTTACCGATAAGATTTATTCCAAATAAGAGTAATTTTTAATTTTATTATTATTAATCTCTCATTTTTAATGATTAATTTTTTTAAAATTAATTATTCATATTACCGGACTTAAGAACATTTCAAAAAATTTCTTATTTGAATGCAAAACTTAAGGCTAAATGATGGATGAAGAGAAGTGATGAATATGATATAGGACGGTAAGAATACAGTAAGATCCGGTCACGAGACTGAATTGGAGAAATGAATTTGCCTTATATTAAAGATTTTAAAGAAGACAACGACATTTCGATCATATATGACTTGTGAAATTCGATTTTAGATTCGTCGGTATGTCCAAACCATCCCATATTAACTACCGGAGTAAAATAGTATATCATTTAGATTAATTTAGATTAGTTTTTAAGTAGTACAATCTGCGAAAAGAATATTCTTTACTTTTTTTACATTTTCGGATAATTTACAGTTAATTCATGATAATTCACAATAAAAATAAATTATCCACGCAATTTTTTTTTCATTTGCAATCTTTGAAAATTGTTGTGGGATTATTTTAGTTATTTTATATTTATTAAGAATTAGTTTTCAGAAAAAATAAAAAGAAAGTATTTTCCAAATAAACAAGTTCAAAAAAGGATTCTTACGAAATTTCTCAAGAAAAGACGATTTTAGAACTTCGTCCGTACCACATCAAACATTAAAAAAAATCGATCTGTTTACAGATTGCAAACGAATCTGTTTTCATATATAAACAAACTGATGCTAATCATGGACAAGAGAATGAATTATTGATATGCATGTATTATGTACAGTAATAAGCATATAATATAAAATATATGTAGATGATTGCAAAGAAAAAAAGGCCCAAAACTCCTTTATGTGGCAGGTTTTTTGGTTTTTTTATTTATTTTCTTTTGGTTTTAGATATTCAACAAATTAATATCTGTGGAAATTATGGACACAGAAGGTTACAAAAAAATAAAAATAAAATAGATGTTACAAAAATTATGTACACAAAAATATATGAGCATAAGTCGAAGTCTAATGATCAAAATATTGTAGCAATAGTTGGGCATAAATCATGTAATGATGAAATATTTTATGGTTGAATCTAATGAAAGAATAAGAAATTAAGATTCTGAATGGTGACATCAAAATGAAATGTGGAATAAGGGTGTGGTGTGGTTTGTATAAAGAAAAAGTAAAATGGAGAATAAGTATAAGTATAAAATAATTTAAAACGCATTGCAGAATGATAATATTATGAATGGCAAAAAACATGTAAAATAAATGTGGTTCACGTCACCATTCACTACCTAAATATATAAAATAGTTTATAGAGGTGTAACTAGGATTTGAACCCTTGTTGAAGCCGTTGGTGCACTAAACCTTTTAGTGGATTTGCTTTCTTAATCAAACAAAAGTTGACGAGGACAAAAAAGGATTGTATGTATCAATCCACCTGTATTATAGGCGATCAACTCATATAAATATGTATTTTCGACATCTTCTTAATTTAACTTGTACTTAATATACTCTTCTCAGATCCATCTGGACTTTTAAATTCACTCTAATTCTTCAAATCCAATTATTTTTTTTAATTGCGTTTAAAAATTCCTATACCACGGTTTTGTAATTGCGATTACACACTAACTCGAGTTAAATAGTTAATCCAGATAAAACCCTCAACCTGATTTAGAGGATTCATTTTATTTTATTTTTGTAATGAGAAATAGATTTGGGACTTTTTTTAATATAAAATTAGGATTTTATAATAACAAAATTGAGTCTATATTGTAATGATGAAGCAAATGATGTCGAGTATAATGGAAGTTCTGAATCAGACTCAGAGAGTGTGGATGACGGATCCGAGAGTGAGAACAGAGAAGAACAATCCGCCAAAGAGGAGGAACAAAATGTTGAACTAAAGTCTGAAGAGGAGATCGAGGAAAATGGAAGAAGTAAGAAAAAGAAGTCTTGATTTTTTTATTATAACAAAAGAGAGAAGATACAGACGCAATGTTGTTAACAATGTAATTCAGATTAGTATGTAATTGCAATTACAAAATACAATTTATGAATTTTTAAACGCAACTAAAAAGGATAACTGTATTTGTAGAATTATAATGAATTTAAAAGTTCAATTGGAGTTGAAAAGAGTATATTAATGGTCTGACTGGTTTAACCGTTGTGGGTGTGGTTGCGTTTGTGAAAGTGAGCGGTTGCGGTTGTTAGTGTTAACAAGTTTTTTATATGACGGGTGTATCGATTACGGGATATTTATGACTGTTACCAGCAGTTTTGATAGCGGTTGAGTATACATTAACAATATATAAAATAATTATAATTATAAATTCTTTTACAAATTCACGTAACTAGGTTAGAGATAAGGTTTTGAGTAAAACATTGAACAATTATAATAGTATATATATATTAATATGGTATGTGAATCGTAGGCTGAGTTTTTTTTTTTTTCCGATCGCCTTTACCTTTTTAGCAAGTTGCAGACAGAGAGTTACGAACACTTTGCACACAGATCCAATATATGTTACAAATATAATTCATTATCATGACAATCGGAGACTCTCTTTGATAATTTTTTTTCAATTTATTATTTGTAATATTTATACTGGGATGAGTTTACGTAATTTGAATTGAGAATATATATTTTTTATATACTTGTTTCCATATAAAATTTATGTAAATATTTTTAAAATATTTTTTAGTCACCCCGCAACCGTCCGCTACCGCAAACGCTTATGGGAAGCAGCTTTTGGATTTGAGGGATGTGAAGCGGTACAAAACGATATAAAGCGGTTGTTGTGATTGTTACAAATCACCGATAACCGCTACCACCCGCAAACGCAACCGCTGCGGATGCTAGCGGGTGAACCATTCATGGTCTAAGGTGATGAATGGTTCACCCGCTAGCATCCGCAAACGCAACATTTGCGGGTGCTAGCGGTTATTAGCGTTTCGCAACAATCATATAAAACGTTTTCTACCGCTTTTAAGCACTCAAAATCCCTCAAAATCAAAAGCTCCTTCCTTCGAGCGTTTGCGGTTGCGGGCGGTTGCGGATGACTAATATATATTTTTTAATTTTTTTTAATTTATCTTTCAGTATTGTACAATAAATTTAAGGGGAAATTGCATGTTTTGGACCCTTTTTCATTTTGAAAAGCGAATATAGACCCTATATAACACATTAAGCAAAAGTGACTTTTTTCATGTGAATTATCTGATATGCCCCCAATGAACAAACAAAAAACCTGTTATGCATTTGACCTTTTTAGCCTCACGACGTCCGTAGACTGCAATTGTAGTCTACTATGAAGTATACAGACTTCATTTGCAGTCTACAACGTAATTTTATTTAAATTTAAATTATAAATTTATTAAAAATTATTATGAAATATAAAAAATAT
>OVAP01005211.1:0-13349 GCA_900406295.1 Aurinia saxatilis | reverse complement strand
TTTATTTGGAATGCTAAGGAAGTCTAAGGAGAAGTACATGGTGGTCTGGTTGAATTGCTTTTGTAGGTTGTGGCTTACGAGATGACTAACTGGTGCAGGGCTTAAAGGGAAGGTGAGTTCAGTGTTTTCAAACCTCTTTCACAGCTTTGTTCTGAGTTTGCTTGAGGGCAAGCAAAGGCTAAGTCTGGGGGAGTTGATATATCGTGGATTTTATGGTTTTTAGCCACGATATAAAGTGTTTTATCGAGTCTTTTTGGTGTTTTCTAGGCTTTATTAGTATTTACAGGTTACAACACGCATTTGGTGAATTTGGAGCTTTCTAGAAGATTTATGGAGCAAAAGGATCAAGGGAAACGGAAAGCACATGAAAAAATTCGGATTAAAGCAAAATATGGAAATTTCACTAAGGGTGTTGGTGTCGATCGACACCAGTCGCGGATCCAGCGAGAAGCCCACAGAAATGGAAATCTGCAGTTTGANACTTAAGCAAGGAGGCAGGCCCAGAGCTTTTAGGGAGAAGAATTTCTGTACTCTGCCAGTTAGAGAAGAAATTCTGAACCCTTTTATTTATCTATTTGGAATTCCCTCTTTACATGCTTTCTTCTTTCATTATATTGATTGCTTCAGTGAATATGTCTGCGTAGTTTGCTTGTTAGGCTTAGGGTAATTCTAAGGTTATGATGAATTAATAGTTTAAGATAGTTTATTAGAGGAATCACATAGTAGTTCTTCATCTAGAATTGTTATTAATGCTAGTTCATTGTTGACCACTTTGAATTTAGATTATAGGTTAATTAATTGATGCTAAAGCATAATTAATTGCTGGAATAAGTTTTAGATGACCAAAATACCTATCTGTAAAGAAATTTGGTTTATGGATTTTGTGAACCAATTGAACCTAGGATGAATGCTTGTTAAATTCATAGGATTTGCAAAGAAATTTGGAGTTCTAGGATTTAAACATAGATAATCTTCGCAACGAAAGTTGGCTGATTTTACATTAGTGATTCAAGTTGTAGGACATATCTTAATTATCCTCTAATTAATATTTGACCTATTAATTCAGATTTTCCAAAAGAATTACCCATAGCCTAGCTTTTGTTAAATTAAATTAAGAAAACCCATTATCTGATTTTTAATTAATAGTTTCACTTTGATTTTATTATTTAAGCTGCTTAATTAAATTTTAATACTTAAATCTATAGGTAGCTGATAGTCTCTGTAGATTCGATGCCTAAATAGTATAGCTAGTCAACTGTATTCTTGCAGTTAGCTCTTAGGGTAAATTTGAGCATATCAAGTTTTGGCGCCGTTGCCGGGGACTTAATTGTCTACCAATAGATTTTAGTTTTAGAATTTTTATTAAGTTTTATTTTTATTTTTATTTTTAATTTTCTGATTTATTTTTAATTAATTTTTTTAACATCAATTTTTCTTGTTTCTTTCAGGTTTATCCATAGCAGCTCAACCAGAAGCAACAATAATTATCAGAAAAAATATTCTCACTAACCAGGAGTTAGGAGATCTTGAAAGAACGCTCAGAAAAGCAAGGAAATCAGCAACCATGCCACCAGCCGTACCACAAGCTCTTGTTCTCATTCAGAAAGAAGACGATCAGTTGTATGATGCTGAGGGAAACAGGCGCAATGCGCGCGGGCAGAAGCTTGATGATCATGGGAATGTGATCGTGGACATTCAGCAGGAACAGCAGCCTGAAGCTGTTATGACACTTGCATATTTCAACAGACCAGATCAGTTCTACTCGAACAGATCTGCCATCAGATTGCCACCGCTCACTGCAGACAACTTCAACATCTCTCCACAGATGTATGCCTTAGTGGGGCAGCACAAGTTCAGCGGGAAACCTCATGAACATCCCATGGATCACATAGAGAAGGTGGAAGATCTTGTCAGTTCCATCACACATGCAGGAGTGTTCAATGACTACATGTTTTGCAAGCTCTTCCCCTACTCACTCGCAGGAGAAGCAGCCATCTGGCTCAAACAGCTCCCATGTTTCTTTTAGTTTGCTTATTTTTTAGGGTCATGGACACTATCATATAATGTCATGAAGACAGTAGTAAAATACATTCTTTGACTACCTATCAACAATGATGTTGTAGTATAGATTCAGGGTCGAACCATAATCTCCAATGTTTACACTATATAATGTAATATATTTAAATTCAGCTAAGATAAATGAATAAAAGGGTTTTTGGTTTCTAAATGACTACTCGATTTTTATGATTTTGAATTCAATAAACTTAAAAAATGCTAGACTTATAAAAATCTTAGGAATTGTGAACAAAGATTAGACTTCTACTCGATTTTAATTAAGAATAATCTTGAAACAAACATAAAAATAAAATTAGTTCACTTCCGTGGAAAAAATCACTTTCCTAAGCAATCTCGAAATCCAAAATCCCGCATGAATCTAGAAATTGTTAAGAAGCACTATAAATAGGTTTGGTAAGTCTACAATTTTTCTTACCCTTTGTTGGCTAAGGACAAATTGTTCATCTATTGTAGATCTAGCAAATTATAACACTTTTGGTGAATATATTCAACATATCATCATAAACTAGGTGTACAGTCTAGTTTAAGCATTAGGACTAACAATAGATGAAGGAATCAATATACTAACCTATTTGTGTCTAACCATTTGAATCACAAAACCATAAAGATAACTAGAAAACTAATCACACATAAATGAATAAAAACAAAACATAATCATAAAGGTAAATGATATATCGTGGTTTTTATGGTTTTAAACCACAATATAAGATGTTTTATCGAGTCTTTTAGGTTTTTTTCTAGTCTTTAATAGTATTTACAGGCCAAAGCACCCATTTGGTGATTTTGGAGCCTTCAAGAGTGTTTTGGACCTTTTGGAGGCAAACTATTAAAATGATGTTGGAGAACCGGTCTAGAGGGATTCAAAGATCATATCATATGGAGGTCTTCCTGTGGGGTATTTAACTCATATTTTGACACAAGATACGAAATTGAGTTAGCTTCACTTTGCTGATGGTTTCAACTCATTCTGATTCACGGTTGACGAGATATGACAATTTTAGTGAAGACATGTCGTTCTGGCTAGCAAACATAGCAAGGCGAGGATTGGCTAGTGTGTCGAACGACACCCACAAAGGTGTCGAACGACAACCACAAATTTAGTTTAGATAATTTTTTTGTCTTTGACTAATCATAAACATCACTATTTTGTTAGTCTAATTAAGTGAAGGTTATGGCTTAGCCAAATTTTGCATAAATATCTATTTATCCTATTAATCGATGTCATATTTGGTTATTAAACCAATACACGAAAATAGGAAAATATTATATAATTAGAAGAATTTTTGTATTTAATTTTGATTTTTTAAAAGTAATTATTCCTGTTAGTCAATTTTATGCAAAGTCCTAAAATGAACTAGTAATGCAAGAATATCACCCAATGCATGACAACTAATGAAATACATGATGAATGAAGATTAAAGACAAAAAAAGACTAAAAATATGCCATAAAATACAACATATTAATAAGGCTAACGTCTGGCTCATATGTACTTTTAGTGGGCCTTCATATTGCAAACAATTGATTTATACCTCTAAGCCCATCATTAAACCCCATATATATCTTATTAATAATCATCTCTCATATAGCTCAAAAAATTAAAGAATGGGAAAACCCTAGCTTGTGGTTTAGTTTCAGCTTCCGCCGTCCTTCGATTCTATGGTATTGTTAACCATTTTTTTTTCTTGTTACTTTTTCATTAGCTGCTTTCCTTCTTCTGATTTGCAACATGGAGTAATTCTCAGTCGCTTAAATTGTTGTTAGATTTTTTTTTTGTAGGGTGTTAAGCCTTCTCGTCGGCGTGTTCTTTGAGACTTGTCCATTTAGATCTGTTGTTGAAGCTTTCATTCATGTTAGTTGGGTTTTTGGACGAATCTTGGAATTCCAAAATAAGGTATGCGTTAAATGCGAATCCATTTTATAGTTTTAAAAAGAAAACATGAAACAAATTAATTGATATGACTGAATTTCGTATCTCATTTTTCTTTTGTCAGTTAATTAGACGAAGATTTTTTCTTCATAAGAATTTGTTATTTTGTATTATACTAGTTTGAAAACAGATTTGCATTAAACTGACACATTCCCGGCCAACCGATAATTAAAGCTAATAGAAGAGGGTTCAACAATCTTCCCCCTCAAAACTCTCTCTAGAGCCCTAATAAAAATTAGACTTAGCCTAAATAATGGCTGAAAATAGTATTTATAGGTCAAATCACTAGTTGGGACAAAAAGGTAAAGTTCTAAAACGTATGGGCGGTTTATGCAATATAAGGAAATTTACCTTGCTGATTTAGAGGTGGGGGGGGGTTCGATCGTCACTATTGTGGTGTCGATCGACACACCATCCAATCCTCGTCTTGCTTGCTTTGCTCGCCAGAATTACATATCTTCAACGCGAAGACGTCCGTCGGATATGATTGTTGAAGCCCTTCAGACTGGCGCACTGGTTCCACATCATCATTTCACTAGTTTGCCTCCAAAAGCTCCAAAATGCAAAAAAACCTGGCTCGCATTTTAACATGAAATGACTCAATTGGATTCTAAAAAATACAAATAAGAGTCGATAAAACCAAATATATCATGGGTAAAATAAAACCCAAGACTTAAGCTTTGCTTGCCCTCAAGCAAAATAAAACCCAAGAATGTTAGAGGTTTGAAAGGTTACGAACTCTCGTACTTGTGACCATAGCTTAGAAGCTGCAGCTTTGTGACTATCATCTAAACAAGCTCATCCAGAGACTCTCGCTTAGTACTACCACCACAGCTCTCCCAACTGGTCCAACACTTTGGGGAAGCTCGAGCATGGGTTTTATGAATTGAGCGTCTCAAACAAGACTGGTAAAAATGGTCACTAGTCCACAAAATCAATCGTATAATCAAGCAAGATCATAATTCAAAACTGGTTTTGACTCAATTAAATGACTCCAATAAAATATAAAATAAACCCAAAAACCAAAACAAAGCAAAATACATTAGTATTTTCCTCCTCCAGACTTGAATCACATTGTCCCCAGTGTGAGCTAGCCGAAAGGAAGATATATTGAATTAAAAAGAAAAAGGGGAAAAGAGGTAACCGCTAGGTAGTCTAATAATCATTGTTGACATCACATCAATGGCATGCCTATTTGAAGAGTAAGTTCGTTTCCTTGTTTACTTGAACAATCACGATTTGGTTCCATCTGCAAATACAAACACAAACCAAAGAGATCAAAAGGTTCAAAGGAGAAACATATAATTTTCTCAATCACAAGATAAGTCCACATTGAAACAACCACAATTCACCATTCTACACATCACATATGTCAAATATCTTCAATGTTTCTTCCTAACAAAAACCCAAATTTGCAAAATTTCTAAACTAAGAAATTCTTAAAATCATGTGAAAATCAATTGGATAATGGCTAATGATGGTCTAAACCACTTACTAACCACCTAGGAAGGTATTAATCAGTTAGTGTATGAAGCAATTCAAGCTAAGTTTGAAAAAATCAAACCTTGAGCCACGAACTCCAAAATTTTAAATTTTAAGAATATACCTTAGTTTTTTGCAAAAAAATATTAGAAATGGATAAATGATATAAAAACACATAGTCTAGGCTTTTGAATCACTCAATTGGGTTAGGAAATAAGCAAGTTATGAGAAAAGCTTGTGTTACGGGATGGTTAGTTTTGATCGATAGACCAGTGTCCGTCGATCGATATACTACCTGTGTTTCTCAAAATTTCTACAGTGATACTTAAAACTGAAGAGTTTTGTTTATAAATAAACTGTAAATAAGCACGAAGAAAAAGAGTTGCCTCCCATGAAGCGCTTGTTTTCAGTCATTAGTGTATGGGGAAAATATCGCACGATCATTATTTGTTCGTTATCTTTTGAAGGATCCCAAACTTCTTAATGGACACACAAACAAAGAGAGAGAAGCGAAGATCGGTTTATTGATAAGAAAAATGTTTAAGCCTTCTTAACACAAAGTATTAGGGTTCTTAGGATAGGAAGAGATGATTTAACAAGTTTAACCTAATATTGTTTATATAGGGGAATAGACCGACTTAGCGATAATTAAACTTCTTAAATATTCTCGCAATTTCCTTATATTCAAGCCTTTCCTTTTCCTTGACTTCGGCTCGCCTTTATTAATTGGTTGGGCCATCATAATAGCGAGCCCAATGCTTTATATTTTCAAATCCCATGAAATTGCCATTGTCGGGTTCGTTAACAGTGAGCTCGCCTTTATGCTTATATAATTTCCAGTGACTCCTTGCTGAAATCATGCGATCTTGTTTTTGAGTTGGTTAGAACGCCAAACGGTTATAGGAAGAGGTTTATAATAAAGGTAACACAATTTAAATAAGTGTCCTGAAAATAGGAGAGAAACAATTATCAAAAGAGGTTTAAAAGAACTAAAACAAACGCGAGGCCTTGGGAATTTTGCAGAAAATTCAAACTGTAGCTTTAAATCTAGAGAAGTATCGATCAACAAATATCGTAATAATTAAACAACAAAGTTCTAGAACATGAACAAATTATAAAAACAGTCCAACTTCTGCTGCGAAAGCTATCTAAACTTGAATTCTAGAAAACCAAATCCCTTTATGGAATCTAAGAAATCAGATCAGCAATAACGAATGTTTAATTGTTCACAAGATCTCCAAACCAAAATCTCTTTGTGACTAGAGCTTTTGCTCATCTAAGATAGGTTCATGCAATTCCTAACACTTTCGCTTATAATAATTAGCATAGAATCTAATTTAAAGTGGCCAATCAATGAATTAGCATAAAGCATAATCTAGATGAAGAACTAGTGGTGTTTCTCTAACTAAGTTTATGCAATAAACAGAGAGTTTCCTTTTCTGAATTAGAGGGGGTGTCAATCGTCACTATTGTGGTGTCGATCGACATGCCATCTAATCCTCGTCTTGCTCGATGTGCTCGCAAGAATGACATGTATTCACTAAAACAGTCATATCTCTTCAATCATCATCAGAATGCGTTGAAACCACCACAAAAGAGAAGCTAACTAAATTTCATATTTTCTATCAAAATATGAGATAAAAATCCAACGGAAAGATCTCTTTAGGATATTATCTTTGAATCTCTTTAGACTAGTTCTGCATCGTATTTTCACTGGTGTGCCTCCAAAAGTTCCAAAAGGGACAAAAAAACACATGGCTCGCACTTTAACATGAAATTACTCAGTTAAACGGTAAAACACAAAAAAGACTCCATAAAACCAAATATATCATCGGAAAAAATGGGTAAAATCCATGATATGTAAATTTCAAATATTTTGACTACTAAAAAGCCAATGTTGTTCTTCATGGTCTTAAATCAGAAAAATAACCTAATCTGCAAAGACTGCAAAGAGGTTTGGATTGATATTGTACCTTGTCGACGGTACCAGCGGTACCCCCAGACGTTCAAGCCTTTTCCTCAACTCTGTAATCAGGAAGACACCAATTGTTATCACTGGCTGCTGCACGCTTTCATGTCTTCAATCCGGACGGTTGCTGAGCCACGTTCTACGGCTTCAGATTTGCTCCGTTTTTGGACATCGCAATTCCAATTCCATTCTGTTTCCGATTCTTATTCCTTCCAGGACCGCACGATATGTCACCATCCCTTCACCGGAATTGGTATTAGCTGAGGAGATGAAGGAGCTGGAGGGTAGAAAAGGATCGGTAGGAGTGGAATTTCACATAAATTCGAATTAGGGATTGGTTTCAATTTATATGAGGAATGATATTTTAATGGGCAGCGATATCGAGATGAAAGCGATCATTTGGAACAAAAACAACATAATGTGGAAGCGTTTCATTATTTTAAAATATCTCTTCTTCTCGATATTGCTGCTATTCCTCACAAATATCAAATTCAATCCCTAATTCGCATATATGTCAAATTCTGTTCCTTCCGATCTGCTTCTCTCCTCTGGTTCCTTCATCTCGTCCTCTAATACCAATTTCGGTGATAGGACTTGAAATATTGAGCAGTCCCAGGAGAAATCGGAATTAGTATCATGATGTCCAGCACCGGAGCAAATCCGACGCCGGAGAACGTGGCTCAGCAACCATCAGGATTGAATCTGCGAAAGTGTGCGGCGGTGGGGACAACAATTGGTTGCCTTCAGATTGGAGGGTTGAAGAAAAGGCTCGAACATCTGATGCTACCACTGGTACCATCGATTAGGTACATAACCAATCTCAGAATATTTACAGATTAGGGTTTATTAGGATTTGGGAACTAGGAAAAACAATATTGGCTTTTAAGAAGTCTAAAACAAAGACCTACAACAAAGGAGACAAACTAGCAAAGGTTGTGCACTCCAATCTCTAACCGAACCACCGTAGACAAACTAACAAAGGTTGTGCATTCCAATCTCTAATCGAACAACCGTAGACAACAGTTTATGAGAAAACCTTGAAATATAAAGACCTACAACAAAGGAGACGAACTGACAACAACAACAACGATCAAAGCTTACAAATTAAATGGAACCAATACAGCACTATATCAAATCTAAATATCAAAATTTAAAACTAAATCATATTCCAATCCATAAAATATTTAAACTAGAGAGCTAATTTATGACAGCTTGAAATAAACTCCTCTTGGGAACTTGTTTTTTGGGATAATTTCAGAACCATAAATTTATGATTTATAAAAATATTATCATATGTTTAGAAGGATACCCTCTTTATTGCGAACTTGAAGAAAATCAAATGAAATTTTAAGTCGGTCAAAACATAGAGACACAAGCGTTTGTTTTAATCCAAGTAGGACCAATCCCAAATAAAGAAGTTTCAACGAATAAATTAATTGTTTGCATCGAAGAAAAACCAAATCCCAAATTTAATCAATAGTTTGTATAGGGAAGAAAGGAGCCACCAGGTATAACAAATCAGAATTATAGACAAGTCAATCACGTAGTAACCCGATCTGAAAACCTCGCGATAGAATAAGTTTTCCGGGCTTGAGAATGAAATTGATAGTAAGCTAATCCTAGAAGCGACAAGAAAAAGCAAGAGAACGTACAAAGAAAGAACAAGATCGGACGGGCGATGGCGCAGAGAATGTTGGTGCACCGGTCACCGGATTAAGACAAGGAGATCTGGTTCCATTGAAGATATAAGGTGGAGAAACTAGGTTTTAGAGAGAGAACTTATTCGGACAAAAAAAAGAGAGAGAGAGAGAGAGAGAGAGAGAGAGAGAGAGAGAGAGAGGGAGCGAGAGAGCGAGAGATTGAGAGAGAGAGAAACTTAATAACTCTTTAAAATATGATTATTATTTATTAGTATGCAACGGTAACCCATGTTTTTTTTAGATTGCTTATTTACTTAGGGTCATGGGCGGTTCTAGAAGGTTTTCTAAACGGGGCCACCTATATAAATTAAGTTTTTTTAAAAAAAAATCAATTAAATCTGGTGTATCCCCTAGGTAAGAATTTTCAACAAGAGAACTAGACTCCTCATTCATTGAAAGCTAAGGATAAGTATCTAGATAATTAATATCATGGTAACACCTAGATAGCCTTTCAACTCTTAGATTATCTAGTTTTTCACACTCACTTATCAAGGCATAGCATTCATCAATGAGCAATGAAATTCTCAAACTAGTAAATAAATCTCTATCGGAAAATATGGCATCCAAATCAGAAGATACCTCCGCAATGGAAGATAAAAATGAGTCATGTGTACCTTCTATTATTTCGTTTGATGAAACACGACAAACTACCTCTTCAAGCATATCTTGGAGGCTTTCTTCAAGTGTGTCTTCTCATTCTTGTGCTCGAGCAATGTAATCCATGGTCATAAACCCCCCCCCCCTATGTAAGAAAATCAAATAATAATAAATAACTAAATAAATCCTAAAAATAAAATAGGATTCGATAAACTAGTATGCAAGTTAATTTGGTCCCCGACAACGGCGCCAAAAACTTGATATACAAAGTTTTACCCTTTGTAGTTAAACTGCAAGTGTACAGACACGCAGTTGTAGTACTTAGGGATCGAATCCACAAGGATCAAATTATGAAATCTAATTTACTAAATTCTAAACTAATCTAGGATGATGGATTTTGGTTTTAACTAACTAATGCTAATCACTAAGGGTTTTGAATCAATGGGGAAAACACTAGGCTTTGGGAACTTAAGCTAGAATGCAAAAACTACGCCTGTTGAAGCTCGGGTGTTGATCGACACTATGATGGGTGTCGATCGACAGCTCTCGGACATCAGACCATGCTCAAGTCAATCCTCAAACGTGAGGTCTAATGGATGAATTGTCCAACTCAAGTTGTGACAGTTCTAATATGTATCTAGACTACCCAATTCTCATTGTGATAACCTATCTTAGTCTAGTTCAAGCAACCTAATCTCTTAGTGAAACTATGAACCTAAAACTAGCTTTAACGTTCAATTCAATTGTCCAACTAGCTAGTTGTAACCAAGTCTCCTTGAGAAACGACCTACTAGCTCCCTTAAGTTAAGTTTCCAGAGGCTTGTCAACATGCTCGTGTATGACAATTACTCCTAAGATCAAAGTTTAGGGTGATCAAGCTTAAACAAGTCTTTGAGGAAACCTAAGAGAAAAATTGATTAAAGGATCATGGATTAATGCATACGGCTAATAGTTAAACATCTAACCTACAAAGCCCTAACCTAGCTAATGACNAAAACCCTAACCTAGCTAATGAATCTACTCACACATGGTGAGAGAAAACATCATGCAATAATCTATTGAGAGCAATAAAATTAAGAACAAAGGGTTTGATAAATCTCTCCCTAAAAACACTCTCTAAAGTAAATGAAAGCTTCAGACTAAAAAATGGCTGTAGAAAAGTATATATAGGGTCTAGAACTAATTTTAGGTTTAGGGAATTAACATAAAAGATTTAGGAAAAATCTTCATCTCGAGATTTAAGGAAACTTCCTTTTCTGCCCGCCAGAATGACATGTCTTCACTAAAACCATCATATCTCCTCAACCAATAATTACAATGAGCTCAAAACCACCGCCAACGTGAAGCTAAATCAATTTCCTATGTGGTGTAAAAATTGGAGATTAAAATTCCATCCGGAAGACCTTCTTCTGGCATGATCTTTAAGGAACTTTTGAGTGCTTCTGCATTGTCATTCCATTTATTTGTTTCCTTTTGCTCCATGATTTCTCCTTAATTCACCAAGTGACCAAAACTCCTCCATGCACCTAGAATGACTCTTTTGGACTCTAATAATAATAATATAGACTCTAAAACATAAATAAATATATGTTTATTATCAGAAAAACCGGTAAAATACGAGATATATCATACAATTAGATAACATAAAAACCAATTGTCTTGCATTTATTTAGAATTTATTAAATTAGTTTGCATATTTATTTCGGTCTTTGTGGATTCGATCCTTAAGTACTATAGCCGATTAGTTGTTGTACACTTGCAGTTAGAAATACATAGGGTAAAACTTTGTGTATCAACAAGAATGAAAAAAGAGGTTAGGTTTATGGGTGTGGTAGCAACTTAAGATAAGTTGACCATTCAAGATTAGCAAGAGAGTGGTAAAGTGGATAAGAAGTCCTGAATAGATTTGTTTTCCCTAGTATAATACCTCCAACAAGAAATATTTAAATTCTGGTTTAGGTCTAAGTAAAATAGAGTCAGAAATCAGAATTATTAAAGTATGTGCAAACCGAGATGTGCTGGGGAAGCTTGAGTATGGGGTTTCTGAATTGATCGTCCTTGATAAGTCTTGTAAGATTAGTTATTCATCCACGAAAATTGGGTGTAAAAACAACTAAGGTTTGGAAAAATAGGACTGAAAATCAAATTTGCTGTAGAGAAATACATTTGAATTTTTTTTTTTTTTTTTTTTTAATTTCGAAAAATTTGTCAAAGAGAGCCAAAATAAACAAAAGTCGTTAGATAATGAGGAACATCCCCCCCCACCAGACTTACATTACATCATTCAAAATTTAAAATATGTGGAGGATGGAAAATGAAATGGGAATAGGTATGGTAGGGACTGTTACCTCATTAGTATCGAACTTGTGTTGGCATTCATTTTGGTCATCGTAATGTGACACTTGGTGAAAAACAATTTCCATGGTACTGAGATATCCAGTTGCTGTCTCTAATTTCGTGATTCATCGAAGAACGAGATGGTCTTCCTTTTTCAGTGCACTCATCGATCGATCGTTTCTGGCGGGAAAAATTTAAACATAAAGTTTTCCGGGTCCTTTTCGAGTAGTGGCTTTTAAACGTGTGGTTTATCCGCAACGTGCGTCTGAGCGTGTTTTCTCCACAACTTCTGTAAAATGAAAATCATGAAACAAAGAGAAAAACATACTACACAAATAAAATTCATGTTTTTTAAACATCAGCGAAAAATAAAGCGCAAGTCTGAAATAAAATGCAAAAGAAGAGAAAATAAAGAAAAGAAAAGAAAAGAAAAGAAAATGATACTCATTAGCTCTAAGATCAGAGGCTGCGGCTCCTACTCCTGTGGACACTGCTGGGGCCTCCCTCATCGGTAGCTGGTGTGCATATGCACGAGCTGGAAAGTCGCACCCTAGACTGCTGACGGGTCATCCAATGCAACAGTCCATGGCTCCGGCCCTGAGTCTCCATACTCCAACGGGTGACAGCGTGGGTATCGTCGAGATCAGCCGGCGGTAGTATAGGAAAAATGACGAGTCTGAAGGTGCATTCGCCTCTGCCGAGTTGGGCCTGGCTCTAGCGGCTCCCCTGCGCCTAGAGCTGGTGCGTGGTGGCCAACACAGCTCGAACGAGTTGGGCCTACATGCCAAGTCCTCCTCCTCATCTACTGCCAAGGCTCGCTGGGGAAATGTATACCGGTACGTCCCCTCTGCATCGCTGAACTCATAGTAGCGATGTTGAGTGACGATACAACAGTGCTCTAGGTACGCCATATCGATACACGCCCTCTGATTGGTGCGATCTCTAGGAGGTACTATCACTCCATGCAACTCGAAGATAGGGTAATCCTCTATCTTGTAGCGGCCGTCCGACAAGTAGTGGAATTTCCTATGAGCTAGGTTGTTGGCCCGAAGCACGCCGAGGTTCACCATCTCGAAGTCGGGCATTTTTATGTAGATGTTTGAGGTGACATCTACTATCCTACTAAGCAAGTAGAGCTCGGTCGTGGACAAGACCACTGTCTCCTCCTTGGTGGAGAAAACATGACAGATGGCCTTGGCCACCAGTCTAATAGCAGGGTGCCTGATGTGGGTGATCCTCGGTTTGGTGTGATCACCATGG
>OVAP01005210.1:0-13349 GCA_900406295.1 Aurinia saxatilis | reverse complement strand
TAGGCCACAAAATCCAGCTGTGAGTAAGGTCCTTATTCCATATTGAATTTTTGAAAAATAAAGGTGAAATTTTGCAAAAGCATTTTAAAACCGATTTAAAACCATTTGAGAAGGCTGGCCAAAACAAAGAAACGAGTTAGATAATGAGNACCCCCCAGACTTAAATTACATTGTCCCCGATGTAAACAAAATGTGAGAGCGAAATGGGAATTGAGATGGAATGAAATCGAGATGGTAGATGGAAGTTACCTCATAAGCTTTCTCATGAATCGATGACCTCCTTGTTGTATTATCGAAATGAAAAGGACTTTACATGAAATAGGTGAAGATTATACCTGACTGACGACAGCAATATATCATCATATGTCGTGTTGTTTAAGGAGTTATATTCTTCATTTGGACCTTCATCGATCGAATCAGGCATGCACTCGATCGAATCATTGAGTGATTCTCCTGAATTTTGCATATCTCTCGACTAGTGTTGAAATATGGATCATGTTTATGGATCACCAAACTGATTTGAAGTAGGTGCCTCTGGTTTTCCATTAGAATAGCAATGTGATGCAGAGAACAGCAGTCATCGATCGAGTTAACAAGTCCTTTGATAAAATCTGCTTCCTGCAGATTTTTCCCTCCGATCCTATTTTCCTGAGACACTAACGAAAACATTAAAAGCACTAAAAGTAAATAAAAAATAAAACTTACCAGTGGGTTGCCTCCCACTCAGCGCCTTTGTTTAAAGTCATTAAGCTTGACTTGGTGGAACGATGCTAATCGCATGTACCAAAAGGGTGGGCCAATGCACCTTTTGTCCTTCTTCTATTTTTGCAAAAAGCAAAATATGCAAAAAAAAACACAATTGTCCATATGAAAGGGACAAACTTCTCTGCAAAGAAAGTTAAAGCAAACATAGCATATATCTTTGGATAATCCTTTATTTCCATATGCCCATTATAACAAAAATGATTTGATGAAAAGATGAAATCCATACAATGTTTCAATGAATTTTTAGGAAATGAAATGCATTCAAAACCTGTGATGTGAAGATCGCTATCTATATGTGAAACATGTTTAAGTTCAAATTTTATTTCTGGATCTTTATTTCTTTCCATAATCTCATAATGATGCTCTAAATAATTTACCAAATTATAACATACCTCTGGTCCTTTATTTTCGATATCAGTGGGTGCATCGTCAAAGATTTATCCACTGAAATCATCTTGATGTTCATCGAGAGCATTGCAAAACACATTTTCGGACTCTTGCTTTGATTCTTTGACTTTGTAAACATGCTCGTTTGTGCTGCTAAGGAAACTCAGATTTTATGGTGTGTCCGCACAGATTATTCACCTTTCATCTATCATCTCAGAGTCTGAAGTCATTTGGATTTTTCCGACGTGTTCTTCATTCCCATGTAATCGTTCGAAAGATGTTTCTATTCGATCGAATGAGACTCAATTTTGAATTTCATGAGTTCATGTCGTGCTGTAATAAAATGAAACAATCCTCTAGGCATGTATCATAGAACTCAGAAGAAAAATTAGTTTCAAAAGAAGCTTTAGAGGGAGCGAGAGATACCGCCTTATGTGATTTATTTTCGCGCTCGAGCTCCTCAATCTTATGTTTTAACGATTGATAGTGATGTTATTTTTTCTCTTTTCGATATGATTCTTCGGTGTTTTTATCAAAGAAACTATTTGATTTGAACATAAACTACTGGATTTCACATTTTTCTGTTTGCAAAGTGTTTTTGTGAAAACAATGCATTTCAGGTTGCAAATGGGCATTTTCCACCAAGTCCAACAAGTCGACATCAGAAGTCCAGGCCCGGATGAAGAAGATGTTTATTTTGGAATGAAGTGAGGAGATTGAACAATCAAGCCACGTGAGTTAGCTTTCACAAGGGGCTTGGAATCATGTCATTATTCCTCAGGAGTAAGAAGTTAAGCCCAAATTACTGAACGAGTATCCAAAAGCCCACAAGACATGAAAGCCCAATCGACCGGACCAGAGGCCCACTGATCGATCGAAGCCCATTTTGTCAGAGAAGGTTCGTAAACAAATCCAGATATACACCGTTGCATTGGGAGAGATATTGGTTTACGTTGAAGATAAACTCAGGAGATACTGAATCTTCAGAAACATGTTGAAAGATCTAAGTCAATCGGTCAGGATAGCTACGACCGATCCAACAAGTGAAGATAAACACAAATATTTGGATTCTCATCCAAATATTCTTCCTGATTTATCTCGGCCAACATCTCGACCCTCTCCCCTATAAATACAGAAGACTGAAGTCTAAGAGAAACATCAGAAATCTCTCTCAAGCTTCCAGGCATCCAGGCTAAAAGTTTATTAGTTTCTTTCAGTTTCTTTGTTTCATTTGTTTTGGTCATTGCTTCAAGGAAGAAGCCTGTAATCTCTGCATTTCTAGAGAAGCTATTCTGAACCCTTTTTAATACCAGCAATTTTCATTATGTTTATGTCTACTTTTGCTATGTCTGAGTAGTCTTTTAGTTAGGAATATGGTTTTGCTAGGATGAATCATGGTCTGGTAGATAGGCAATGGGATTATGTAATGAGTAGTTTATAGGCTTACTTTCATATCATGACTTAATATAAATCATAGGATAAATCTGCTAATAATACACCACTTAGAGTTAAATATCCAAAACTTGATAGTGAAAGCTTTACTATTTATAGTTTAGTAGAATTTGAACTTAATGCCTAGATTGATTGGTTGATCAGCCCATAGGTTGTTTCTGAAAGGATATATGTTAGAGTTAACTCGGATACCAGTTGAACTAGACTAGCTAAGCCTGACCATAAGGATAGTTAGTTATTAGTGAATTCAACTATATAGCCTAAACTAGGAATTACATAGTTATTACCCTGAATAATTCAAACCGTGATCCTCTAATGCATTACCTGACTTCCTAACGCTTTTTAATATTGAATTCTCTCACGTTTTATTTTGTTTTATAATTTTCAGGGATTGATCGATCGACCGCATAATCTGCCATCGATTGAAAGGTGTTTCTAATGATCGATCACTTCATACCACTGCTCGATCGTTACCAAAAACTATTTCATTTTGCTGCTTAGCTCGAGTGAAGTAGGGCATGCTACTGTGTAACTCTGCTCTCTGTGGATACGATCCCTAAGTACTACTGCGGGACTTGTGCGCTTGCAGGAAATATTTTGGGCGAAACTAATCCCCATCAACGATGTAATCTCTTCATGTTGTTCTTCAATCCTCTTCTTTTTTACTCTCCAGGGTGTACGCTTAGTCTTCAAATGTTGTATCTGTGACAAAAGAGTTAGAATCATGCATTTCAAAAATATTCTCATTAATAAGTGGTAAGGTATAAGAGCTTGGATGCTTTGGACATAATTCTTTCTTTTCCTCCTCCAGGATCGGATGTGCTTCGCTTATCCCATCGAATCTGCTTTTGAGATTTGCCCTTGATTCTTGTAACATCTTCTTCATTCGATGATAGCATGCAAGTGATATCTCTAGTAACTCTTCAACACCGGAATATGGATTCCTTGCGTACTTCATAGCTATGTCATCCATTCTCCTCCAAGATAATGCCTGAATTAAATGAAAGGGAAAATGCAAAAACCGAATAATTCAAATATGCTGAAGATATGAAACAAATGCAAAACAAAGAGGATTATCTCCCCTAGCAACTACAAAAACAACATGGGTTCAAATACAAGAGAATTACCTCCCCTAGCAAGTACAAAAACGAAAGTAAAAAAATATTTGAGAGTGTTTTAAAAGCAAAGTGCTCTCCTCGAGAGCTTTTGTGTATGGAAAGGCACAACCTTCCTCTGAGACGAAAAGTCTCTTTATATAGGGAGTGAGGCACATCCAAGGGCTTCAGCAAAGAGATAATAGAGGATAGGCTGAAGAGATTCACAATATTTGATCTTCTCCTCTTCAATTGGTCGAATAAAGAGAGGATATTTGATCGATTCTTCTAGAATTGTCTTATGATAGCTGATATATCTCAATATTTTACCAGTTTTTATGATAATAAACATTACTTATATTTATGTTAGAGTCTATATTATTATTATTAGAGTCCAAAAGAGTCATTTTAGGAGATGCACGAATTTTGGAGCTTTATAAGGATCTAGAAGGATTATGGAGCAAAAATGGAACAAGCTTGAAGAGACGAAAAAGAAACGAAACGAATATGGAAATTCTGGAGAATAACGAAACCAAGGTGGTGTCGATCGACACCCTACGAAGAATCTTAATATTTCCAAAAATCTAAAGATCAAGATTTTTCCTTAATTCTTTTATATTAATTCCCTAAACCTAAAATCCGTCCTAGACCCTATAAATACTTTTCTACAACCATTGTTTAGGCTTATGCATTATTCTACTTTAGAGAGAGTTTTGGGAGAAGATCTTAAACCCTTTTATTGATTCAGTTTATTGCTTTCATCCGATTATTGCATGATGAATTGCTTCCCTATGTTTGAGTAGTTTGTTCGTTAGGTTTAGGGTTCTTAAACTATGATGAGTTTTTGTTAACCATAACTTAACTTATGCACCATTAAGTTAACTCTTCTCATAGATTGTTCTTAATGCTATGATTTAGGTTGGCATTCTAGAGTTTAGATTATAGGGAATTTATTATGTCTGAGAGTGCTAATATATTGTTGGAATCAATCTTAAGAGAGCTAGCTATCTTTTCTCAACGAGATTTGGTTTAGAATAGTTAGTGAACAAATTGAATAGGTTTATTAATGCTGATTTGAATTCCATAGGATTTCTCAGCGAGAGTTGGTCTTTCTAGGGTTTAAATTAAGTTAGTAAGTCTCAGCGAGAGTTGGATTTGCTAGATAGATTGTTCATGTTCAAAAGTTAAAGGTTACATAATTTCTGCACGTAGGGTGTCGATCGACACCACATCAGTGTCGATCGACAATGTCCGTAGTTCGGTTCAGATTTGAGTCTAGTTGAAGTTCCCAAGGCCTATCGTTTATTTTAATTGATTCAAAACCCTCATAAATTACATATTGTCTGCTTTAGTTAGTTAAAATCAAAACCATTATCCTAGCTTTAATTTAGAATTTAATTAAAGTAGTTTGTTTAGTTTTTCTGTCTTCGTGGATTCGATCCTTAAGAACTATAACTGATAATTGAAGTGCACTTGCAATTAGAAATACATAGGGTAAAACTTTCAATATCAAGCTTTTGGCGCCGTTGCCGGAGACAAAATTAACTTGCATACTAGTTTATCGAATTCGATTTTTGCTTGTTTTCTTTGGCTTTATTTTACTTTATTTATTTACTAACTATTTTATTTTTTGTTTTATTTTTGGTTTTTCAGGGAAAAACAGCAACAATGCCAGACAACAACAATGGGGAACTTCTTGAAGCGATTAAAAAGATGCAGGAGGAAATAAGACGGCTGCGCACTAATCCTCAACAAGCTATCTCCGTCGGAGCTTCAGATAATCCACATTCTACTCAAACCGGGCAGCCATTTGTCGTGCTCGTATCCTTGGTCAGAACAATGAGGTCACGCCTCCGATGATTATGAGCGTATGTAAAACACCATCACCAATGGCGCTCGTAGTGACTACAGCATGTGCATGCTCTTTCCCTTCTCACTTACCGATAAGGCGGAGAAGTGGCGCAACTCTCTACCTCCAGCATCTCTTCACACTTGGGCAGAGATTAGAGCAGCCTTTCTTGATCGTTTCTTCACAAAGTCTAAGACAAAGGCTTTGAAGAATAGGATCACCAGGTTTCAGCAATTCTCTGGTGAGTCCTTTTGTGAAGCATGGGGAATATTCAAGGAGTACAAGATGGAGTGTCCTCATCATGGTTACACCGATGAGCAGTTGTTAGGCCTCTTTTATGATGGTGTAAATTGGGACTACAAGAATGCTCTCAACTCGGCCAGCAATGGGGATTTTATGACACAAACAAAGGATGGTGCCTACAAGTTGATTGAGAACTTGGCTGTGAGCTCTTACAACCGTGGAATGGAGTATGATAGGTCCAAGATCGTGAACAAAGTTAAAGCTTAAAGGATCGAAGAACTCCATCTAAAGCTCGATTTCTTGATGAGTGGAAATAAAAAGAGTGTCCGATTTGTTGATGTTGATGCTGTCCACACGGAAGAGGAAGAGAATGATGTTGCTTATGTTGGAAATTCTGGCCAACACTTCTACAACAAGCCTTTTCCTGGAGGATATCAAAAGCCAATTGAGAAGGAAGAACCTATGGCAACACTTCTTACCACTCTCCACAAGCACAAAATGATGAAACCAAGTATATGCTAGAGCAACTTCTTGATGGCCAGCAAAAGATGATTGTAGGATTCAATGGGAAGCTGGATGATCTCTACACTAACCTTAATGGAAGTATGAACAGCTGGCTGCACATCAAAAGAAAACGGACCTTCAAGTAGCTCAAATGACCGAGACAATTCGAAGGTAAGAAGGTCTCCTTCCATCAAATACGGATCAAAACCAGAAGAATTTTGTCAACTCTATCACAATGAGAAGTGCAGAGGACGAGGTTGATTTGCTTGAGGAAATGCTTAAGAGTGATGGGGATCAAGAGGAGTTTCTTTGGGTTGAAGATGATGAAATTTTGGCTGAAAACTAGAGCAGTGTCGATCGACATTTACCTAGTATCGATCGACACCCCTCGGGAAATCCCACGACAGACTCCGTTTCAGGACATGGTGTCGAACGAAACCAAGGTCAGTGTCGTTCGACACCCCCTCAGTATCGACGTTCACGCCGTAAAGACCTCGACCCCATCTCAATCACAGCTCGACAACATATATGAGGAAGCTCAGAAAGAACCAGTGATGATCGACACCCCCGAGGGTGTCGATCGACAACCCCTGCAAAAACAGTATCCGGCGACTTGTTCTTCATCAAATACCACAGATCGACTTTCTACAGCCCCTGAACATGTCCATAAACCCCATGTGCCTACTCCAGACCCTCCTATGAAGTCCGAGAAGGAACAAGAGAAGGAAATTGAAGCTCGTCGACAAGCCATGTTGAGGAATGTAATCGAGGAATCTCCTTCGCATAACTTCATAAAAAATTCACTGGTCATCAAGGGATTCATCAAGCAGCTGAGCACCATTGAGGATTGCATTCAAACAGTTCTTAAGGAGGTTAATGCGATGAGTGTTAGTCTAATAAAGATTGCTAAAGAAGCACCCTCTCCATCCGCCCTTAAGACGCTTTAAAAGATGGATTGTCTGGGCAGATTTGTCTTCGATTGTTCAATCAAAGGTATGATCATGAAGAATGGTTTATGTGATACTGGTGCCACTGTGAAAGTGATGTCGCAGGCTGTTGTTCGAAGACTTGGTCTTCCTTGCCAACAATCTTCAATGACACCGATAATCATGGCGGATTCTTCATCGGTGAATGCTACGGGCTTTGTTCCAAATGTGATGCTTCGAATTGGAGATTGTTTAGTGCCTGCTGATTTCTACATTATGGATATCTATGAGGAGATCAATAGACCATTGATTCTCGGTTCGTCATTCCTTGCCACCCTTGGAGCTGTTATGGATTATCCCAACCAAAGAGTCTTCTTCTCCAAGATCAACACAAAGGTCTTCTATCACTTTAATCATAAAGGAAAAACTTCTTGCAAGGCCATTCACCATGATGAGAAATTGGACTCGACTCCTATAGATGCTCCTAAGACAGTCCACACCGTCATCAAAGACACTCTGTACTTCAACCAATCATCTAAGGCCAAGCATGTTCGTTCTTCAAAACCATTTGCTACAATCAACATTTTCATTCCAGAGGAGCTGAGATGGGTGATGATGTTATCAAAGATCGATTGAATGCTACGATGGTGCTTTTTCCTCAAGTCTCTTCATGGGAAGTCGAAGCCGGTGTGCTCGCAGCTACAAAACGCTTTCAACGGTTCCTATATGATCCACCATGAGTCACCATCCATACAATAGTCAGGCTAAGGACTAAAAAATAAGCGCTTGGTGGGAGGCAACCCACTTGTTAGTTTTCTACTATATCTACTATTTATTTTAACTATTTTTGGTGTTTTTGAATTCTTAAAAATTATTCGGATTTTAAAAAAAAATTATTTTAATTTTATAAAATCAGCTTTGATTTTCTACTATTTTTAAAATTATTTTCATGATTTATTATAATATGGTTTTTATACTATAAAATAAAAGAAAACAAGTTATTTCAAAATAAATAAGATTTTGTGGCCAGTCGCTTTTTGTGTCGTTCGACCATCCACTCTTCTCGCTCAATCCCATTGGTGTCGATCGACACCATCATCAGTGTCGATCGACACCCGACGCAGGAAACCAGGTAAGTTTTCTTATTTTTGGCCTTTTCGGTGAATGCTTCTTTCCTCTTTCTCCTCGAGATTTTTACACATTGGGACAGTGTTGGTCAAGTCAGAGGGAGGGAAATACTGATGTATTTTTCTTTGTCTTGGTTTATTTGTTATAATTTCAAAAATATTTTTAACGAGTCGTTTTATCGAGTCAAAATCAGTTTTACACTATGATGTTTTTCTTGGTTTACTGGCTTGTGTCTTTTTCAGCGAAGTGACCATCACTTGTGAGACGAACTCTAGGAAAAGACTATTGAAAAATCCAAAGGCCAGTTGGTACTTCAAAGACATCCATGCTAAGTTACGAAACACCGAACAGTTGGAGATTATTGCACCTCTTCAACGTGATCAATGCACTAGGAATTGATTCTTCCATTCATGCTTGCCAAATTCAACAAGTAAGAGAAAGCATTTACTACTCTCCCTTTCGAAAAAGTGGACTTTTTTTTTGGGGTGTACCCATACTATTAGAAGTTTATTCAGTAAATAAATAAAAAATGAAAAGAGAAAGAAAAAAGGAGAAACAGAAAAAAAAATCTCAATAAGTCAAATGTAATTTTTATATATAGTGTTAGTTTACTCAAGTCTAGGGGAGAGTAGTGAATATTTTTGTTCAAGTGTGAGTTTGGCGAGCATCGAATGGGAAAGGAGTTTAAAACTTTCGAAGGCATTGGGATTGGAAGGAGAATCAAGCTATGAAAATGGCATTGACTTTGTAACAAGGTTGTGGGTTTATTTGGATGTGAAGGAAGTCTTTGGAGAACTACAAGGCTGTCAAATTCTAGATTAGTCAAGCAAGTCTGTGGATTACTAAGTTGGCCATTATCATTTCAATCCTCCAAGCAAGTGTGTGGATTACTAAGTTGGTCAATATCATTTCAATCCTTGAAACAAGGTGAGTTTTATATCTTCAAACCTCTTTCAGAGTTTGGTTTATGTTTTGCTTGAGGGCAAGCAAATGCTAAGTCTGGGGGAGTTGATATATCTCATATATTACCAGTTTTATGATAATAAACATATACTTAATTTTTTTTTAGAGCCTATATTATTATTATTAGAGTCCAAAAGAGTCAGTTTAGATGCATGGACGAGTTTTGGAGCTTTGGAAGGACCTAGAAGAATTATGGAGCAAAAATGGAAAAAAGCTTGAAGAGACAATAAAGGAAACGAAACGAATATGAAAATTCCGGAGGAGGTGTTGATCGACACCCTACGGAGAATCTCAATATTTCAAAAAATCTCAAAATCAAGATTTTTTCCTAATTCTTTTATATTAATTCCCTAAACCTAAAATCCGTCCTATACCCTATAAATACTTTTCTACAACCATTGTTTAGGCTTATGCATTATTCTACTTTAGAGAGAGTTTTGGGAGAAGATTTCTTAAACCCTTTTACTGATTCAGTTTATTGCTTTCATTCAATTATTGCATGATGAATTGCTTAGCTATGTATGAGTAGTTTGTTAGTTAGGTTTAGGGTTCTTAAACTATGATGAATTTCTGTTAATCATAGCTTAAGTTATGCACAATTAATTTAACTCTTCTCTTAGATTGTTCTTAATGCTATGCTTTAGGTTGGCCATTTAGAGTTTAGATTATAGGGAATTTATTATGCATGAGAGTGCTAATAAATTGCTGGAATCAATCTTAAGAGAGCTAGCTATCTTTTCTCAAAGAGATTTGGTTTAGAATAGTTAGTGAACAAATTGAATAGGATTGATTATGCTAATTTGAATTTCATAGGATTTCTCAGCGAGAGTTGGTGTTTCTAGGGTTTAAATTAAGTTAGTAAGTCTCAGCGAGAGTTGGATTTGCTAGACAGATTGTTCATCTTCAAGAGTTAAAGGTTACATACTTTTTGCACGTACGGTGTCGATCGACACCACATCAGTGTCGATCGACACCACATCAGTGTCGATCGACACTGTCCGTAGTTCGGTTCATATTTGATTCTAGTTGAAGTTCCCAAGGCCTAGCGTTTGTTTTAATTGATTTAAAACCCTCATAAATTATATATTGTCTGCTTTAGTTAGTTTAAATCAAAACCATTATCCTAGTTTAATTTAGAATTTAATTAAATTAGTGTGTTTAGTTTTTCGACCTTCGTGGATTCGATCCTTAAGTACTATAACTGATCATTGATGTGCACTTGCAGCTAGAAATACATAGGGTAAAACTTTATGTATCAAGCTTTTGGCGCCATTGCCGGGGACAAAATTAACTTGCATACTAGTTTATCGAATTCTATTTTTGCTTGTTTTTTTGCTTTATTTTATTTTACCTATTTACTAACTATTATATTTTTTGTTTTATTTTTGGTTTTTCAGAGAAAAACAGCAACAATGCCAGACAACAACAATGGTGCACTTCTTGAAGTGATTAAAAAGATGTAGGAGGAAATAAGACGGCTGCGCACTAATCCTCAACAAGCAGTCTCCATCGGAGCTTCAGATACTCCACATTCCTTCTACTCAAACGGGGCAGCCATTTCTCCTGCTCGTATCCTTGGTCAGAACAATGAGGTCACGCCTCCGATGATTACCTTGGTGAAGCAAAATCCGTTCTATGGCCTTGTTCATGAGAACCCGATGGATCATATCGATGATTATGAGCGTATGTGAAACACCATCACCAATGGCGCTCGTAGTGACTACATCATGTGCATGCTCTTTCGCTTCTCACGTACCGATAAAGCGGAGAAGTGGCTCAAGTCTCTACCTCCAGCATCTCTTCGCACTTGGGCAGAGATTAGAGCAGTCTTTATTGACCATTTCTTCACAAAGTCTATGACAAAGGCCTTGAAGAATAGGATCACCAGTTTTCAGCAATTCTGCGGTGAGTCCTTTTGTGAGGCATGGGGAAGAATAAAGGAGTACAAGAGAGCTAAGTATCTTTTCTCAAAGAGATTTGGTTTAGAATAGTAAGTGAACAAATTGAATAGGTTTGATAATTTGAATTCCATAGGATTTCTCAGCGAGAGTTGGTCTTTCTAAGGTTTAAATTAAGTTAGTAAATCTCAGCGAGAGTTGGATTTGCTAGATAGATTTTTCATGCTCAAGAGTTAAAGGTTACATAATTTCTGAACGTAGGGTGTCGATCGACACCACATCAGTGTCGATCGACACTGTCCATAGTTCGGTTCAGATTTGAGTCTAGTTGAAGTTCCCAAGGCCTAGCGTTTGTTTTAATTGATTCAAAATCCTCATAAATTACATATTGTCTGCTTTAGTTAGTTAAAATCAAAACCATTATCCTAGTTTTAATTTAGAATTTAATTAAATTAGTTTGTTTAGTTTTTTCGGTATTGTGGATTCGATCCTTAAGTACTATTACTGATAATTGCTAAGCACTTGCAGTTATAAATACATAGGGGAAAACTTTCTGTATCACTAGCTTTATATCTTCTCACATGGCTTCTTGTTGTTCCCAAATATGCCCTGGGTATCTGGAGTGGTTAGGAGAAGTTTCTAGAAACTTTTTGTGATTATCTGCAACTTAATCGATCGATCAACATAAGTGCGTTCGACTGATTGGGCTTTGGGCTTCAGACAGACATCTCTTCAGTGATTTGAGCATAACTTCCTGCTCTTTGGGCCTAATGACTTGATTTCAATCTCATATAAAAGCTAATCCAAAATGTATAGCAGTTTCATCTGGGCCTGAACATCTGGTGCTGATTTGTGGCCTTAAGCGAGAAAAGCCCGTTTTGTACCTAAAAAGTCTTATTCTCACAAAAACACTTTAAAATCATAAAATAGTGAAAACATCACTTTAATTTCAAAATCCTTTACTTTTGTCATGGAGAGCACATAATATAGATAGTAAACCCCGGTACAATATCACTTATATCATTAAGCAACATCGTGTTCAACATAGAGTACCGTTCTTATCACCCTCTAACAAGTGGACAAGTTAAGGTTTCGAATTGTCAAATCAAGCAGGTTCTTAAGAAGACTATTTGCAAGACAAAGAAGGATTGGTATACTAAGCTTGATAAGGAATTATGGGTGTATCAGATAGCTTATGAGATACCTTTGGAGACTACACCATTCCACTTGCTCTATGGAAAAGCTTGTCGTCTACCTGTGGAATTGCAACACAAGGATGAATGGGCAATAAAGCACTTCATTTTCAACATAAAACCCACAGCCGAGAGGCGATTGATTCAGCTTAATGAGTTCGACGAAATTTGACATCTTGCTTATGAGAATTAAAAAATCTATAGGGAACGCACCAAATCTCGCCATGACCGCAAGATCCTTAACCACATCTTCGAACCAAATGACCAGTCACTTCTCTACAGTTCTCGTTTGACTTTATTTCCTAGAAAATTACGTTCTTTTTGCTCAGGTTCTTTCACGGTTCAATCCGTTCGACCCTATGGTGCTCTGGTGATTTCAAATGATAAAGGCGAGGAATACATGGTGAATGGTAAAAAAGATCAAGCATTACTTTGCTCACAACAAAATACCTAATCGTGAAATTATTCCGTTAGTTGACCCATCATCACTCCAAACTCAAAAAATAGTTAGGCGCACTAATCCTTAACATGCTTACTCCATCGGAGCTTCATATACTCCACATTCCTTCTACTCAAACCAGGCAGCCATTTGTCATGCTCGTATCCTTGGTCAGAACAATGAGGTCACGCCTCCGGTGATTGCCTTGGTGAAGAAAAATCAGTTCTATGGCCATGTTCATGAGAACCCGATGGATCATATCGATGATTATGAGCGTATGTGAAACACCATCACCAATGGCACTCGTAGTGACTACATCATGTGCATGCTCTTTCCCTTCTCACTTAACGTTAAGGCGGAGAAGTAGCTCAAGTCTCTACCTCCAGCATCTCCTCGCACTTGGGCAGAGATTAGAGCAGCCTTTCTTGACCGTTTCTTCACAAAGTCTAAGACAAATGCTTTGAAGAATATGATCACCAGTTTTCAGCAATTCTCCGGTGAGTCCTTT